>JAOCPT020352130.1:0-13393 GCA_026546935.2 Palythoa grandiflora | reverse complement strand
ACCCCTCCCCCCCTATCTCGCCCCAAGGCTCACAATATGACTCTCCTTTCTATTCTTGGTTTGCACGTGACATCATAGATAATATTCAGTATAAAATTTTGACGCTGCAAAGCTCTGGTTCTTATATATTTTATATATCTGTTGTATGACTGGTTTCAGAAAGTTTGGGCTGAAAACAATATTTTGTTTGAACGTTTTAAATGTATGAATTTCAATTGAATTTATGGACATTGAAATGCTGAATGCCATGGAAAATTATAGAAATTTACTTTTATTTTGATTTATAGCAAAACTAAATCAAATGGAGCAGACATAGTGCATTGCCAAAGACTTTCCCGTTTTGGCCGCCATGTTGGTATTCTTGAAAGCGACGCCAATATGGCCGCCCCATACATTTCTCTTTAAAGTATTCTCTTGTTTAGTGACCTACATCCATGTTGTAAAACGCTTTATGCTTCTAAATGTTGTTCGTGTAGTTTTCCACTCAGCAAGCTTAGAAACATTATATTGCCCTATGTTAACTAAGTTTGTCTCTGTGACGTCAGTGAAAACCAACAATAGACCCGAAGCCAGTATCAGGGAGTCTTTATTCTTCCCGAAATCTTGCTTTTCAAAGAGTTAACCCTTACTTAAAGTTGGAGTCTTGCGCTAACTACAGACGCATTTTCGTTAAAAGCTCGTATACAAAAGTCTGCATATTTTGTGACGTAAGGTGAAAGATAACAGCCATAGAACAACACTTTTCTATTTTCTGCTTTCTGATCTCTTCCTTTTCAATTTGAACTAACGATTTTTCTTTTTCTTTCAAAAACTGTTTAGCAGAGCACAAGTCGGAGAAAATCACACTCCCCAGGTCGAAACTATCTAGAAAGGAATTTCCCGCTAAGGAGGGCACCCCTAAGGAATCTCCACGGTTGGACTAAGCCACAGGTCATTACTAACACCACCCCCCTGAACGAGAACTTTGCTTCAGGGAAGCGTTTGAGACGGAGCCCTAGTCCCAGGACTCCTCTGTGTAGTAGCACCACACCTCAACAGAATCACAGCATTAGACTTAAGAAAGTTAACGGTGTTAATTGCACGCTTAACACTAAGCAAAGCAGTGAACTTAGTCGTCGTCAAAAAGAAAAGCACAGTCCAAGAAGTAGTATTAACCACTTAAAAGCTGTTAAAATAATGCCTCCGATGAAATTTGGATTAAATTAAGAGTAAATTACTAAAAATTAAATAGACTCCAAACTTTGATACCGTTGCAAACAATAAAGAGCTCACTTGAGAGAGAAAAAATACACATTGTTAATATTTTATTTTCCCTCTTTATTGAGCGTTTAGTGCACGTTCTCGTAACCCCTTTGCACGAGGTGGTAACGTGCCTGCCACCACATAAAAACAGGCAACTGATGAGCAAGCTCGCCATTGCGTACACAGCTGGAAAGAAGCGGCGAGTGTTTGACAGAATCATCGACGATTTGGAAGTAGTTTTGGATCAAGAAGCCGCCAAAATATAGAAAAAACTGGTTTATCGTATTTGATTTGGTTGCGAGAAGTGTCTCTTTTTAACCCTTTGAGCCCCAAACACGGCAAATGATGTGTTGTTGAATTCTCTCAACTGAGTTCCATACTTGCTATATTAGCAGTTTGGGAGAATTTGGCATTTCAACTTCCACAGCATGTTTCACTTGATCAATTCCATGCTTCTCATTACCAGTTCTATTGTTTTCGAGTTATGTGAGGAGAAGTTAGAGGTTAATAATTTGCCTGAGGCTGTAAAAAGAGCAATAAAAGATATTTGGTGGCTTCTTGTTGCAAATCTACCTCAAGAACGTCAATAATTCTTCCCTTTTAAGTGATTCTCTTCTTTTTACATGTGCACCAAAGCGGTGATCTTGCTCACTGGTTGCCTGTTGCTATGTGGTATCTAGGCATGTAAGCGACTCATGCAAAGGGCTTGTCTTTAATTTTTATTAGGCTCCAAGCAGATTTGGATTTCATCCATTCTTAAATAACTTAATGTCGATAATTGTTTTTCTTTTTTCGAAAGTATAATCAAAGTAACCTGGTAGAAAGAGCTCGAAAAAATGGGAAAATATTTATCAAACTTGTGAACTCTGGCTTTTTCGTAATGGTATCAAAGAGAGTCTGCAATTTGTTTATCTTGTGCGTGAAATGTCCAGAATTAAATTATTGTAAACTTAAAAAGATTTAAGAAACCTAACTCATAAAATGTTTAAGTAAAATAATGACTTATTTTTTAAACAACTGAAGACAAAGTTTTTAGAAAAAAGAGAAAATTTAAAACATGGCTAAATATTGTTGACGTATAACAAATGAACTTAATTTTGTCTTAGTATTGTGACGAATATTTTTTTACTGTTTTGTTAAGAGTTTTTGTTAGTTTTATACTGAATAAAAACTAAAATGTTTTAAGTAATTTACAGCATACACGCTGAAGTAAACTGTTGGAAATAAAAATCAGCTTAAAAATTGTTAAACTTATAAATGACTTTTAAAATTTTAACATATATATTAATATTTTAGATATCTAATAAAAGTATTAGCTGTTGTCGCAAACAAAGCAAATTTAAAAGGCATAGAAATTCTTAAATGTTTTTCGATCTTTTTTGCTGTCATCGGGTAACCTATCACAATCTGTATTTTGACCGATTTGTAAGTTTCAATTATCGTCTAGCATAACTAAAACTCAACTTTTAACTTGGTAAGTTTGAATAACAATTACATAAAACTCAACTTTTAACTTGGTAAGTTTGAATAACAATTACATAAAAAATAATAACTACAAAACAGCCAAATGCAAGTCCTGCAGTAATAAGATGTAAAACAATGCTCATAACATTGAGGATATTGCATGGGCGCGCGGGGATACGAGTGATAGGACATATACGGGTGATACGACAAAAACAAGAGATACGAGTATTACGAGAGATACAACATGTGAAGTTCGACGTTTAAACCGAGCCTTAGATGCCAAATAAACGGGTATGGGTCAAAATATACGGGGAGGGGGGAATTTCTGAAAAATCTAGTTTGCTGTTATAAAATCCCTTCAAGATGATGGTCTCTAACTTTGTGTGCTTAAGCAAAATGAAATTCAAAACTAGCATATGCTACTTTTCATCTTAATCAGAGAAAGCGGACGAACGATTGTGACCATCGATTGGAACTTATCTTTCAAAATTCTGACCACTTGATATCGAAAGTTACAGGGACATCTTTGGAATTGAAAAACTAATAAATGGAGGAGTTCTAACAAGCTCCGGGGGTGGGAAAAACTCTAAATATTAATAAAGGTCCCGGAACATTTAGTAGGTATCTTATAGTCATACTCACCACCTAACTTTAATGAGAAACCACCCCAAAAAGGGGGTAAATTCATACATAGTATACTGCTGACGTTTATTCGGTACTTTAGAGTTGCTCCTAGCGCCCATGTAATATTCATTTTAATATATAAATATCGATAAAAAGCGGTATTTCCTTTCAAAAAGCCTTTCATTTATCTGTTTAAATACGAACAGAAATACTGTTCATTTCATATATGAAAACAACATTCCCTTCACATGCGAAGACGTTATTTTTGTGTTTAAGAAAAATACAAATATTTCATCGATAGATATATATTAAAATTCAAATGTGAATGATTTAAAAACAAAAATAAGCCTTGTTATAACATGTCAAAATGTTTGTATTTATTTAAACATTAAAGACGTTTAAAATAATTTTTAAAATAATTGTTTTATATTGAAATAAATATAAACGAAAACCTTATCTAATATAATTGTTAATCAGCATTTTAACATAATCGAGCGAATCAAAGAGATTCTCTTTTCGTGTAAAAGCTAAATGTGCGTCATTTTTTTATAACTGACAGACATTAAGGACTTCCTTCCTTTTCAAAACAGAAAGATTTCATATATAATAAAATATTTGATAAGTTTGATTTGCTTCATTCTGTATAATGTTCCGGTTTTGAAAAAAAGAATGATGTATTTATGAAAGCAATGATAACTATCTTCTTCCGTTTGTATCTCTGGTATTCAAATGGAATATGGACATTATGCCAATCAAATTGAAACTTCTTGGGTGTATTTTCCGCTCCACGAGAATAAAAAGTCTTTTCTCATAATTCGAAGGATTTTGATACAACGTTACTCAAAGCAAGTGAAAAAAGTTATATCAGCGGTGGCGGATTCAAAGTCTAGTCAGGAGAATGGAATCTAAGAACAACAAAAAACATTTGGACAAACGTTTTGATCGCCTTTAGCGCTGACAGCAGGGATTCCTGTATTGAAATCAGCCGTATAGCAGGCCCCCGGTTTATATGGAAAAACTGTTGGCTTGAGTAGAAGAATCACTCACTTACCCAAGATACCTTTCACCAGCTAGCTTTTTTACATTTCTGTATTTCTACTGATTTTTCTACCTGAACAATATTTTACTATATAAACATTTTGGCTCGCCTTTTGGCTACTCTTTGCTGACGTCACTGTTCACATTCCGCTTCGTTAGCATACGTGGAGAAAGAACCAGAATAAAAACGAATCGAACTTGAGAACTGCCAAGAAAGTGAGATTTGTGACCAAAGTTTCGGTTCTATACATGCAGTTTCAAAGAAGATATTGGTGCCAAAAGAAAAGCAAAGCCTTTGGGGCAAAGTCTTAAAGGAGCTCTTACATTCTTGTAAAATATCCATCTTTTGAAACGCGTCACAGAAGCAGTATTAATCGTATTGGTCTCATACTTTCAGACAAAACTTACTTTACATTCAAAACTTCTCAACTTGTATCATGATTAAAAAGAAAAGCACGTATGTTTATGAAGCAAACAATATCAACAAAGATTCATCAGTTTGGACAAATCACCAAGAAAAGATTCATGGAGTTTACGGAGCAACTTTTTTTGTAATAGAAATAAATGATAACCAAATGTGACTCGGCAGGGCAAATAATTTTTTTATCCGGTACTGTGTTTCCCCATATAAACAGACACAGGCTTCGTATAGAGTCTGGAAATCTGGAAAAGTTTGGAAATCCAGGAAAAAGTTTGGAAATCCAGGAAAAAATTTGGAAATCCAGGAAAAAGTTTGGAAATCCAGGAAAAAGTTTGGAAATCTAGGAAAACGTTTCAAAGATAAAAAAAATATCTGGAAATGTCTGGATGTTCTGAGCTTGAATTCCAGTGTTAAAAACGTCCAGAGATTTCGATGCTGAAAATTTCAATGTATAGACTATCACGTCTACAGAGTTTTCACCTGACGTCATAGCGGCCATATTGGTGTACCTTGAACAAAAGATTGATTATTTCTTTTGCTTAGAAAACCAATATGGCCGCTCCGTCTTTTGTCTTTAGCGTCTCTGGGGATCGTGTTAAAACGCACTCTATATAATTTTCAAAATTACAATATACATCGATTGAGGAATAGAAACATTGTCAGTTTCTAAAACGTTTGTCGGAAACAATAACTGACATATTTTGAATCTGGAAAATTGAGGAATAAGTCCATAAAATCCTGGTAAAAGTCTAGAGAAAAAGTCTTGAAAACGTCTGGAAAAAGTCTAAAAAAAGTCTTGAAAAAAGTCTAGGAAAAGTCTGAAAAAAGTCTTGAAAAAGTCTAGGAAATGTATGAAAAAAGTCTAGAAAAAGTTTGGAAAAGTCTGAAAAAATGTCTTGAAAAAGTCTAGGAAAAGTCTGAAAAAAGTCTAGGAAATGTATGAAAAAAGTCTAGAAAAAGTTTGGAAAAATCTGGGAAACGTCTAGAAAAAGTCTGAAAAAGGTATTGAAAAACTCTAGGAAAAGACAGAAAAAAGTCTTGAAGAAGTCTGGAAAAAGTCTAGAAAAAGTCTGAAAAACGTCTAGAAAAAGTCTGAAAAACGTCTAGAAAAAGTCTGGAAAAAGTCTGAAAAACGTGTAGAAAAAGTTTGAAAAACGTGTAGAAAAAGTCTGAAAAACGTGTAGAAAAAGTCTGAAAAACGTCTAGAAAAAGTCTGAAAAACGTCTTGAAAAAGTCTGAAAAACGTCTAGAAAGAGTCTGAAAAACGTCTGGAAAAAGTCTGAAAAAAGTGTGGAAAAAGTCTGGAAAAAGTCTGAAAAAAGTGTAGAAAAAGTCTGAAAAAAGTCTAGAAAAAGTCTGGAAAACGTCTGGGAAAAGTCGAAAAAAAGTCTGGAAAAAGTCTGAACTTTGCTTTCAAAGATCTGCAGGAAACCAGCAGAAACAGGGCCTCAGACGTCCACATAAAGAAAGCTTTGGTTTCAACATGTCCTGCGTCACACTAGTTTGTGTTACATTTGACTGAAGCTTATCCTTTTAACGCAGGTCGACAAACGGATACCGGCAAGCACAGAAGCAGCTAAAAGACAACACAATGCTTGGTTTCTTACCAGTATGAAAACTTATCCTCCAAAATGTGTTAGTATTGAGGATTTCGCTCACTTCAAACTAAGGCAGTCAGAAAATCTACCAGAACCATGTCGGTGTTGCACACACTCTTTAAAACCAAAGTGCTATGTAATGTGAGGCTGGATCCTAAACTATTGGTAAATTCTGCTTTTGCTGCGCTATGAAAAGCTTTTCGTGATTTGCTTTGTATTCAGAGTTTTAAAAGATCAAACACGTACCTCAATTTCAATTTTAAAATTGTTTAGACTTCTGGGCAGAAATGCTTGTCAGCTCAGTTTCGATTAACAGTGAAGCGCCCATGTGTGTAACAACCTGTGTAATTTCTTGTATGTATTCAACGCCCCTCTGGGCATTTTAAAATTATTTTAATTTTAAAACAACTTTAAGGAAACTGAGATACCTCATTCTGTAAATGATTTAAACCCAGGAATGATTGTGTTGTTGGATTGTCCAATTTTGTATAGTCCTGAGAAGAACTAAGCAGAAAGAGCTAACCTTTACAGTTCCAAAGTGACCAATTACACGATATTACTTGAGTCTAACGGCCAATGACATCGCGCAAAATTGAACAATCAGTGAACCAGAGTACATATGACTTCCACACAGTCATTCTCTGAACTACCCTAACCCGGACGTTCACACAACATCTGCTGTTACTACTGGGTTCATCAGTCACTACCACCGATAAAAGTCCTTCTCAGGACTACACTAACCTGGACGATTACACAACACGATCTACTGTTACTCCTGGGTTCGTCAGTCACTATTACTGACAACTGTCATTCTCAGAACTACACTAAAACGGACGATCATACAACACGACCTAGAGCTCATTCACGCCTTCTGAAGACACACAACAGACAAAACGGAGCGGCCATGTTACTCTTTTATAGTAGGTGTAGCAAAATGACCGCTAATGACGTTTGATGAAAAAGTTTTATTTTTTAAAAATTTGATAGTCAAGGAAACTATTCTGAAAAGAAATAATGCAATCCAACAAATTTAAACGTTCTTTTAATATCGTGTTTCTGTATTATATAAATATAATTTTGAGCCAAGAAAATAAATATTTTTCCTGAAATTTGCAATAAAACATCAGAAATAACATCGTTTTGTACAACTTTAAAAGAAAATTTTTCGTTTAACAATCTTGTCTTCACTTGAAGTATTTATCAGTTGTGACCCAGTATTGGCCCAAAATTTAGAGGGTTGTTGACTTGACATAATTGCACTTGTAAATTTGCTCGTTAATACAATGCCTTAAAGTTAATTCACTATCTCCAAGAAAGGAGGCAAAATTAAATGCAAATTGATGATAATAAAAGTGAATATGTGATAAAGCTGCACCTATCGTCTCTTAGACCAAAGGTAAGTGTAAAACCTTAATTTTTCTTCAATTGTAAACTCATTGTCATCACTAAGAGTCTATAAAACGAAATGGTAAAACGCACTGCATTTAAACTAAATTGAAAACTTTGAATTGTCTAACCTCTAGTAAAAATCAAATGTAGTAATATTTCAAAAGGTTTATATCTAAAGTGATTTATTTTTATTATTACACAATAATAAACTTAAATTATCTAAGAATTTTGATTTCTATTGGTTAATTTATAAATGTAAAGAGCGTCAGTCCCATTTCGAGTTTTTTCTTTGGCCCGAATTACATAACGACTAATTTCAGCCTAGATTGAATTTCAATCCCGGGCTGAATATTCCAGCCCGGATGGCCCAGTCAGCCCAGATGGCCCAGTCAGCCCAGATGGCCCAGTCAGCCTGGATGGCCCAGTCAGCCCGGGCTGAACTTTGCTTCATGTAATCCTTACAAGTTACAAGTGATTTTAAAAGAGTCTAGGCTGAATTTTCGGCCCACCCAGCCGGGCTGAGATTTGAAGTTTCAGCCCACCTAGCCGGGCTGAGACCCGAAGTTTCAGCCCACCAAGCCGGGCTGAGACCTGAAGTTTCAGCCCACCAAGCCGGGCTGAGATCTCAGCCCAGGGCTGAAATTCGTCATGTAACTGGGGCTTTAGTAATTTTATCTTTTTGCTTTTTGTAACTGTAGGATTGAAATTGTATAACTTGTATTTGAGCTAAAATACTGTAAAACGTCTCTTTTTCCATATCCTTTTTAGTAAACGTGTTTCATTTATGTTTTGTGATTTCGTTATTTTCTAGTCGTAACGATGTAACTGTACTAAATTTTCTTTATAAGTGCCTGCTTAAAAGTGTAAAGAATTATCCATCTATGCACTAACTTCATAAAGATGTCAGCTGAAACTATTTTAAGCCTTATTAATTTATGTTCTTTGAAGGTAACGCAAGCTTGTCTTGGATTTCGTTGCGTGACATTCCATGAACTAATACATTTTCTTTTTGTCACGTTAGGTAAGAGCCATGCAGAAGTTAACTAACGTCCTCCATAATGGCCAGTGTGACGATGATTCCAACGAGTTTGAGGATGTTAACGGTATTGATGAAGATATGCCATCGATTATGGAAATTCCCGAGGTTGATGGTGAAAGAGACTCAAACAGTAATGTGAGAAGAGACAAGAATCGCCCTATGAGTCTTGATTTGGACGATAAGATTGTTGATTTTAATGGCGGCAGTAGAATTGATGCCTTGGTGGACAGCGAAACGAGCAAGCCACGACCGAGAAGTTTAAACTTGGATTCCCTACTTGACACGGATATAATGTATTTAAGTTAACAGGAGCTAAGAGTTTAAACTAATTGCTTTTCACCGGGACAGAATGTTTGTTAGCAGGGTTTACTTTAACTTTTATCCTGCTAAAGCCCAACTAACTGGTTCAAAAGTTAGGAACTTCCTAACTTTTGAACCAGTTGATGAAACCCTATAAAGTGACCATTCATTTTGTTCAGCTGTAAAAGTAGATTCCAAAAATGTTCATTGTTTCACCAAATTCTGAAGTTGCCAATTTTGAACAAATTTTGTGCTTTCGAAGTTTTATTATTGAGCGGGAAAAGAGTTAAAGAAATTTTTTTTGCTCAGTCCACCACTATAAAACATTCTCAACTAAACTTTTTCCTGTCGATTACTGGCATAAAGCACGCACGTCGTAATCTAGATTGGTTAGTGCCAGTCTGTTCATGAATACAATTGTAATGATCGAGAGAGACCTGCAACCAAAGCTGGGGATGTCCTATTTGAAGATGAGACCGAACGCGAAACTCAGGATATTATTACAAGGACTATTTTGTGGTTAGCTTTATAATGGAGATTCCATTTACCGACATTTTGCCTACCTTCCCGAATACGAGAAAAGAGAAATTGGCTCATTTGCACAACTGGACTTGGGCAGTTACCAAAAGGAGAGAAAGGACAGTTTGCGGAATTAACCTCGTACCCAGGCTCTTTCTACCCCATTTGCGCCATATGCTATCCTTCACGCATGCGATGTTTTACTATTTAGATATTGTAATTTAATAACAATTACTCGGTAGAAGAAAATTGAAAAGTACTGCAGACCAACCTTAGGAAAATTTTGAATTTGCTAAAGCCACAAACAACTTTGCTCAGAATCTA
The DNA here is from genome assembly GCA_026546935.2 of Palythoa grandiflora. Taxonomy (NCBI): domain Eukaryota; kingdom Metazoa; phylum Cnidaria; class Anthozoa; order Zoantharia; family Sphenopidae; genus Palythoa; species Palythoa grandiflora. Next base: position 3,435 of record JAOCPT020352130.1, on the reverse strand, counting down.
TCTTCGTTTGAAAAATGAAGAAATATAAAATCTTATATATGTATTACTATTAGAATTATATAAACTTTAAATGAAATAGATAAAATCTAAGTTCTTGAACTGTGCTTTTTGAGCGAATCGTTACCTTCGTTGTTCAGGTATATTTTGAATTCAGACAATTAGTTTCGGTAATCAGTTGAATTTTTGAAGAAGATCCAAAATATGCTCCGTCTTCGGTGTATTTCTTTATACAAAGGATTTGTAAAACTGTAAATAGTAAATACATTTTTTTTACAGTATGCTTTTGTAAATATGTTAGATAGGACTAGGAGACTCTTGAAAATACCTTAGAACTGTTTACACGTCGACTTTCTTGTGTGCTGAATCTAATATGAATTAGCGAAAAAGAATTTCTTAGAGACATTTGATTCGGCACATTTGAAATTTCAACTCTTATGGCCTATTACTTAAGTTATTTATGAAATCAATATACATATATTTACTGATATAGTTGTTTGTCACCAGACTAAACTGTTGTTTCGTTGAAGTTTATTGGTGAATCTTTGTTTACATTCCTTGCTTCATTAGCATACGTGCTTCTCTTTCTAACTGAGATAAAAATGGAGAGGTATACTGAATATTAAAAGAGCTTTCTTCTGAAAAAATGAAACCTGTATGTTACATACTGTTCTCGTGATGCGGTTTTAAATGTTGAAAATTTTACAAAGAATGTAAGAATCAGTAACGGTTTTGCCACCCACTCATACCTTCTTTCAAACTGATTTCTTCTTTCAAACTGCTTGTACAGAACCAAATTTTGGACGCAAACCTCAATTTATTTGCCTTTCTCAAGTTTTAAACTCAATTCCCTTTTATTCTGGTTCTTTCTTTTGGTAAAGTTGTATGCTAATGAAGCAGGATGTAAACAATGACGTCAGAAAACATTCACCTATAGTCAGAGTCGCGATTATGGCTACCAGAACTGCTTTGTAGCCGGTGGGCCACTAATAATAAAGCTGTTAACTACCGACTCTTAAAGTAAATAACATTCAAGATTAAAGATGTTACTCCCGTTTTTATTGCTATGCGACTTTGGTTTATTTTTCTTCATCTGCAGCTGGCTGCTGGCTGCCGGCATTCAAGTCATATTTCAAACAGGCGGCACTTTCCAACAGAGATGAGACAGCACTAAGGGGTGAACCATTAGACTTTTGACGGAGGGGGGTGGAATTGGAAGATTTCTACGAGACCCGCGGAACGAAAAAAAATTCCAGCAGAGCCAAGCGACCACATAAAACCTCTGTATTTTTATGAAATAAATATCCTACCGTTTTATAGAGAAATAAAAAAAATTCTTGCACTGACCAAATCTTCCAACTTCTCTCAAAAGTCTCATTGTCCACCCCCAACACAACATTGAATATGTGTGTTTGTAAATTGTGGATCGTGATTGGCCGGAACAGCAAAGTGTTTTTAAAATTGACGGCATTTCAAAACCAAACCCTAAAGCGAAAAGAAATGCAAAAGGTCTCGTAGCAATTAAAACCGGGTGGTAAGAGCTTTCTCGCATTTTTATACTTTCATGAGTTTTTATATCATGGATAGGAACAAACGAGTGAGCAATCTAGATTCAACCTTATAGTATGTCTATTACACAAATTAGGGTAGATGTAACGAAGCAATATGAACAAACAACTATTTTTTTAAAAAAAGCGGGAAAAGCTTGCACGTCCTAAAGCTAGTGACGTAACAAAGTAATGTAAGCAATATGATTGGTTGAAAGTATTTATAGCAGGCTTTTTCATTGAACAATTTTACCGCACAGTGACTTCAGTTTGGTCACTTGGACATCTACCCACAGTGTGTAATAAAGGTATTCTGGCTTATTTCCCTTTTTTCTTGTCAAAATATCATTGTGTGAATAACTCAAAGTTTCAAGATTTCTCACAGAAAGTGATAGAATATTTAAGTTTCTTCTGTGAGGATTTCTTGTAAAGAAGTAAATATGAATACTAGCAACCGATTAATGAATTTTTGACCAGCCAATTTAGTTTAATTATTTATGGTCTATCATGCATTTTTGATTTTGAAAGCATACGATTTCTACAAAGATAATTAGTTTTCAATTGCAATTAGGAAATGAATAAAAGATTAAACCTTTGTTAGAGTTGGTCGCAGTGGTGATAACAAAATAGGTGGCCTACATAAGTAGCTCATGAATGTAAGATTTGTGATTTTTGGGAATTATAGACCTTGTCCACACTAATACGTTTTCGAAAACCTCTGTTTTCATTTTATCGAAAACGTAAGTAATATAGAGTGAGGTGAATTACCCCCTTTTTGGGATGGATTCTCATTCATTATCTGTTTTCATATTATCGAAAACGTATTCTTCGGTTGCATGTTACGTCATATATAGGTCTCAAAAGTTAGAATCAAAATTCAATTTTGAATCCTAGCCAATGTATTAATTGATATGTTTTAGAAAACTATGGTTTGAGTTATATTTCAATATTATTTTATGAAAATTGTGATTTGCTATGTCACAATGGTAACGCAGCCACGTTTTTTAAAAGTCATAGAAATCAATATATTTTATATCTCCGTATATTTTTATTGTAAAATGTTTAGAAAAGAGTTTACTATTTAAGACAAATAATAATGATAATAACAATAGTAATAATAATAGCGAAGCGAATATTAACATTAAAAGCCGACGTTTCGGTGTCATCATGACACCATTCTCAAGGCAAAATGAATAATAATAATAATAATAATAATAATAATAATAATAATAATAATAATAATAATAATAATAACAATAAAATGCTTATATAGCGCTGTTTCCCTTGGTTTCGACATCGCTGTACAGTATATTAAAAAAGACCCAAAATAGCCGTATTATCTTGGTTTTTATCCCTAAAAATTCCTATTTTTCAGAGAAAAAGCCCCCAATTTTCTCCTAAATTTGTTACAAGGCGACCAGAATGCCTGTTGTAAGAGTATTCAGAAAAATACCGCGCATTCGTCTTGGTGAAGAAGAGGAAAGCGCAGCGCTGTCAGTCTGTTCTCGGTGAAAGACGAAAACGCAGCGCAGTAGCTTAAACAACATAGGTCAGGGGCTCGAAAATTTGTTCCAATCCCTCCTAGCCAGTAGCCATGGACTAGTGAGCCCGGATTTCAAATCAGCTAGCTTTGTATAGTTTTATTGTTTACAAAAGCGAACACTCGTGCATGCCTAACAAAGCTCAGTACCAGACTCCACTGGACAACTAAGCACTGAAATGTAATGTGCGAGTCAATTCCAGCCGCGAGCATCCCCCTCTCCGGGCAAACCCCGGGCACTCGAAAAAAATGTCAAATGCCCGGCCCTGCGGGCAATTTTCGTTGGCAAATGCCCCGCCCCCCGGTCCTACTATGATGGTCAACTGCCCAGCCCCCCAGTCCCTGAGACCA
>JAOCPT020351252.1:0-13393 GCA_026546935.2 Palythoa grandiflora | reverse complement strand
TGTAATGTTGCATTTGCTCACAAAATACTTCCCAATAACTTTAAATGCTGGAAGTTCTTCCAGTGGTTTTTATAGAATTAAAATATTCTTACCTAGTAAATGATCAGCTGTCCCTCTGGCCACACGCTTTTTTTTATAAGAACCAGTAAATTTTGCCGAGGCTCTTTGTTCTTAATTTTTTGGCGATTTCAGCCTCAATTTGTTCTTAATTTTGCTCTTATTTCTGTGTGAGGTTTTTATTGAAGAAAAAACAAAATAAAACAAGGTATTGTACGGCTGAATTTAGAGGCAAACTACCTTCATTGTTTGTTGAGCAGTCTTTACAGTGAACCTTTTTGTGTTTTATGCTGTATCGCTAAGTTTTAGTCAATTTTCTACCACAAAAAGTTTCCTAGTTATCAAGCCTCAGCCTGAGCTTGTTCTTAAATTTTTCTTAAATTTTTGCAAATTTGAGCCTCTTTGTTCTTATAAAGTTGTTCTTATAAAACAAAAGCGTGTATACGATAACTCTGTCTGAATTGTTGACATCCACAAATAAAATAGCGAAAATAGCGAAACTACTATAAAAATTCTTAGTCTTAACTATTCTGCTATAAGCCTCCGTTGTAGATGCAACGTTTTTTACTGAACCTGTCTGAAATGCATGAATTATGCTTGCCAGTGATGGTTTGAATTTCTCGCACATAAACTTTCCGGGCTTCTCATACTTTGCGATTTTTTGAAAAACAAAGCAAAAAAAATAAGAAAGGGGCTTACACTAGCCACCGAAAAATAGAAGCTAAATTTTGATTGGTCAGTTTTGGAGTGGAATGTTCAGTTCAGTTTGTGGGGGAGGGAACTGGGAAGGACTGACACAAAAAAACGTCTGCGAGGTGGCTATAAAAAGGTGAGCTTTTTGATCCTAAGCAATTTAATTTGAGTTTTGTAAAAAGGTACGATTAATCAATTTTAAAAGCTTTAGTGAAAGAAAATAAATAATTAGAAGATAGGTCAATAAGTGAAATTCCAAAACCAATTTCCACTTGAAAGCAGAATTGCCGGAAACTTTCACTGATTGCGACGCCCCCGAATAAGCACTGGACCTCAAACACGAAAAATTTAATAAACGCGGTGGCGTTATTAGAATAAATACAATGTATCGACACATTTCAAACTTGATATTTGGTGGGAAGATTGCGTAACTGTTAATGCAGCATATGTTTCCAATAGCTACCTCGATGAGATTTTTCTGTCAGCTTTTGGAATCGTATTCTTAATTGGTCAGTTTTCATTTGAATTTGACGCAAAGTAAAACAAGGATTTTTATTGTAATTTATGGGCCTTGAATCGACCAATCACAGCGCTTGAAATAAATTACTTCGCCATATATTTTTAGAATATCACTATGGTATGGTACCAGTTATCCGCCAACTAAAATAAACCTAGATATTTAAGATTGTTGGTCACTGCAAGTTAATACCATTTGATCAAAGTTCACTTAAAATTTGGTTATCAAAAGACACATTATATCCATACCATATGAGTTCTATGGACGGGTTGAGGGGAAACCCTACAATACTTTATTAGAGTGACGTAACTTCCTCCACTCTGTATCATAAACATGTGATTCATTCAGCCAATCAGCGAGAGCCGCGTCCAGGCCGCGTGGTGAGGTCGCTCAGCTTTTGTAAGATCAAAAAAGAAGCGTCGTGTGTGTAGATGAAAAGTGTAGGATTGTTTTAGGAAATGCCCTCGTTTTAAAAGAAGTCTGTTTATTTAGCACAGCTTTAAATGTAAATACTGTTTTAGTAGCACTGTTTGTGATTTATTAGTTGTACATTCAATTGGGAACTTCTGCATAATTGTGAAATGGAAGCCGCACACACGTACCCGGTGTCAGAGGTACTGCAGCGATTTGGAGTAAGAGAGAATGAGGGCTTGAGCAGCGAACGTGTAGCGGAAGCACAGAAAAAGTATGGACCAAACGGTAAGACTGGAAAGTTGTAAAATCTATGGATTTTTTTGGTCCCTAAGAAGGTTTACTGTGATGATAATTCTTTATGCTCTGAGTTTAAAGTGATTAGATATACATGCACTACCATCTGAAGTAAACCAATGCGGTCTTGTATATTTCTATCGTAAAAGTCTATTTCGCAACTAACATTATTTTTACTTCGTATTTCCAAATGGAACTGTTGTCACTGAATCATTACTGCAGAACTGCCACCAGAAGAAGGTTAGTGTGATAGGAGTTTATGAACTTGCATATCAGGATTGTATTTGTAACTTTAAGAAAGGTATATCGAAGAAGCTAATATGAATAAAATTAATCACAGTAAAACAACTATAACCATTGACTAAGAGTAAAACAAATTCATTATATTTTAGGAAAACCACTTTGGAAGCTTGTGTTGGAGCAATTCGATGATCTTCTAGTAAAAATTCTTCTCCTCGCCGCTGTCATATCGTTTGTAAGTTGTCTTTTGTAAGTTGCCCCGTCACGTTGCATAAGAGCTCATTTTATATTATTTGCTCTTGTCGGATTGACTTAGTTTTTCACCTCAGATCGTTCATTGTTTCAGGTCTTGGCGATTTTCGAGGATGGTGACGAGAGAACAACAGCTTTCGTGGAACCATTTGTAATCTTGATTATTTTAATTCTAAATGCGATCATAGGTGTATGGCAGGTACGGGTTTGTCGAGTTTGCCTCTGAATTTTTGTTGACTGACAGTTTTTAATTGTTTCAACTCGAGACTGGTTGTGCTGTCAATTTATTTTTTATCGTTGTTTTATTTTCTAGGAAAGAAATGCTGAAAGTGCAATTGAAGCCTTAAAGGAATACGAACCAGAAATTGCCAAAGTTCAGAGACTAGATAAACCAGTAATTCAGAGAATAAAAGCCAGAGAATTGGTTCCTGGAGACATTGTGGAAGTTTCGGGTAAAATGAAATCTTATTCTTTCTACTATTTCTAAAGTAAAATAGCAAAATGAAGGTCCACAGTTGCAAGCATTAAATAAAATGGGACAAGAAACTTAATTTATCATTAGTTTCCGATCTTACTGCTTGTTTTGACTGTTTGCACAAGCAAATTCATAACTTTCCAAGCAAACGACGCTCTTGCTTAGTTTATTGTTATGCATCTATCAGACATTTTGTTGCTTTGGTTGTATTGAATAATCAAAAACGTTTTGTGTAGCATACTAATATTTCAATATATATATATATTGAGTAAAATAAGTAGACGTTTGGCTGGCCGTGTAATTTCCACAAATTTTCGTTGATGTTTTAAAACGTTTCATATTAAAATTCATTCGCTCTTTGATTGGAAGGGAGATAGTATTAAATCACAACAATATACACCTGTTTTACATAGAAAAGATGTCATTTTTGTCTAGTTAAAAAGTGATAAGAAGTGTGGTGATGCTGTGGTTTTAACTTTTCTGCGAAGAATTTCACCAAATGTGAATTTTGAAAAGTATGCTAAAATTGACCGCTTTTGTACAAATGTCAACAGTGTTGATAGAGCAAATAAATCATGTCTAAGACATTCCTCTTTTCCTAAGGCAAAGGTGCCTGGTAATGTAAAGAATATGTGAAAAAAAACTTGTTAAAGGAATTATATTTAAAAGCAGAGATTTTTATTTGCATTTTCATAGGTGACAAAAAAAGTTGATCATTTGTTTGAGACAAAATCCATTGTTGCTTTTTGGTATGAAAGATATATTAATTTATTATCAATCGAAAATCAGTTAGTTTTTCTTGAATTAGCACAGGAAAATAAAAAAGTATTATCATGAAGTAAATTTTATTTCGATTTTTATATGCAAAAAGTTATTTATAAAATTTAAAATTAATCAAAACTTTTCTTTCCACTTCGCTCACTATTTTCGCTGCATTGCATGACTCACAAGATTTTGATTCAATATGTTATAGTTGGTAAAATTTTACAAAGATGTGTGTTAAGTTTAACTAAATTCTTTCCAAAATTCCTCATTTTTTCATGGTTATGACATTATTTTTTCCAGATTTATTGAAAAACTGAAAAAGAAATGCTTCTGTCGTAATGTTACTGATTAGTATTCATAAATGTTTGATATTATTCACCTTTACATTGTGTTTACGGTTTTCTTTGAAATTAATTTGCAATAGAAATATTATCACTTCGTTGTAACTGGTAGTTCATACTGTGCCAGCAGACAATAGATGACGCTGATATCATATCAGGTGTTTTTATGTAATATAAGAGCTTTAATGTTTCATAGTTTTTGAAACCTGCTGCTAATTGCTTCTTTCACTTTCCGATTTATTAAAATATCAGATAAAATATTTTGAATCAAACAAAAAGTTTTTTCAACAAAAAGTTTTTAGATTCAGTTTATGCTTGTTGGTAATTGCTTTCCTTATTGTTATGGTTCTCAGTTTTTCTCTTCATGTTTTAAAAATTTAAAACATTTTTCTAGTTATCTGCTTCACATTTGAAAAGAAATATTATAAAACTAGTAACAAATTCAAGGTACTTGGTTGCTCTAGAATTCATAGAACAGTATTTTAAAACTTTTTTTTTATTCCATCACATTTTTACCACAAAATCGAGGTTTAAAGTTCCTGCACTGGCCATATCCAACAAAGATGACTGGGAGTTGTTAAATCTGGGTCCAGGGCTGGCTATGACATCCTTTCAGGAATTGTCTACTCTTCGCACCAGTTTGCTTCAGTGTTTTATTGGATTTTCATGCAAACCCAATCATTTTTTGGTGTAAATGAACGGAAAAATTATCAGTCTTGAATGGGAATACCATGAAGCAGTGAAATGAAGAGTCAACGATTCCTGAAGTGATGTGACTGCCTGTTCTGGACTGAGACTTAGCAACTACCAGTCATTTTGTTGGGTTTGGCCGGTGTGGGAACTTTTAAAGCTTGATTTTATGGCAAAGAAATTGTGGAATGGAAAAAAAATTTGGGGAATACTTTTTTCTTCAATATAAAGTTAGCAATAACACAAAAATCCAGTATGCAGTATGGACACTTAAAATCAACTGTCACAGATTCTCTGGTTTTAAAACTAAATTCATTGTTTTTCTTCTTCTGCACTAGTCATTTATGACATCATAATTCATCAGACTTGATTCTTTCGTGTGCTCCTTACTCAAATTTATATGATTTGCTCATGAGGGGATCTCTTTATACAAGCCTGATGGTTTTGAGGTCTTGTTTCTGCTTTATTATTTAAACTTAAATATTGTTTAAGTTATTGTTCCTGTGGCAAAAAAAAGTAATTTTTATTAATACTGCTATCTTTAATTCCTTTTGGTGAATAGCATTACCAAAAATAATGTATGAAAACTGAATATCTCAATAATGTGTGAATAAAATATATCGCTTAAAACATTTTACATCCTATATTTTCTCATGGAAAGTATTGTTCCATACTCATGGCTTTGTCAGGCAGAAAATAGTTGAAGGCCTTTTCATTATACAAAAGACCTTATCACTAAATGAATAAGTGAATTGCTTTATTGTGCAACTGTTCCCTAAGAGAATAACTTAAAGCATTATAACTAAGCTTACTGCAAAATTTCCATCCTCCTGAAGATGACTTTTAGTCAAAAACGTTTTAACGATACACATAATTATATTTTAGCCTTATATATTTTATTTAAGTATTTTACCGAGTTCAATAACAAAAAATAATAGTAATTATGTTCTTCCATCAGTTGGTGATAAAGTACCTGCTGATATTCGAATCATTACAATCAAGTCTACAACATTGAGAGTAGATCAATCAATACTAACAGGTTTGTATTCTTGAAGAAATTTTTGCAATAAAAAATGGCTAAAGCTGTGATTTACCTTTGCTCATCTTTTTCACCTCAGGTGGTGCATAATGTTGTGACGATTCCCTCCCTTGTTGGCTGCCTGCTGAGATTCTAAAAGAAACAAATTTCGTTTGGTTTATTCTCTGTTGGTGGTTATAGAACATTTTCACCTGTTGTCATAGTGGCTATATTGGCAGGGTTGTCGATAAGATTTGAAGTTGGTTGGAGATGTTCTAGAAATACTATCATATAAATACACATTTCGGCGAGGAAGGGAACAACAGCAAAGTTAGAAATACCATCATTTTCACCTAAGCATGGACATGTGAGAAGAAAATATGTTTAATTAGGTGCAAACATGACATGCTCAGCAGCCAAACATTTGAAGTTTTACAGTCATTAAGCAAACTCTCATGCCAGATTTTTATAAATTTGTTGGTATGTTTTCAAAAAACAATTATGGCATTCCTCTATCCAAGGATGTAATGATGTAATTCAGATGACGGCTACATGTCCATTAGGAGAAATATGTGAAAGGTATCATATAAATCGTTCTACGATACACAAGTAAAATAAACATTATTGCTTTAGAGTTTGGTTAACAGCTGTAAAACTTCAAATGCTTGGCTGCCAAGCATATCATGTTTGCACCCAATTAAAACATGTTTTTGACTCACGTGTCCATGCTTAGGTGAAAACGACAGTAGATGGCTCCAGGGGCCAGAGGGGGTTTGACCGCTTTTTTCCCTGCTTATCTCCATCAATTTGCAACCGGTGAAAACATTCAAGTAGCTGGCGGTATCACTGGTCATTGGCATTTATTGACAACCCTGTGTTGGTTTACCCTGAACAAAAGGATTTTGATGATTTCTTTTGTTTATGGCACCAACATGGTCACTCACTCTGTCTTTTATGTTTAAATGGCATCTTCTGGGGATTGTGTGAAAATGCTCTTTTGGTACCCTATCTTCAATGTTTCTCATATACTATGACCTAAAAATAAGTTGACATGCTTGGAAATTACCTGGAAAAGTTCCTGGAATTTTCCCTCAGCCGAAAAGTAAAAATCCTGAATCTAACCACAGAGTAGCTTTTTGCCCTTTAAAAAGACATTTATTGTGGAAATGGTCATAGTTCTGGAAGTATGGTTGTTGCTAGTCTTTGCAGGCAACCACTGTGGAAGGCTTCACACTTCTTTTATTACCATCACCTTTTTTTCATATCTATTAGCAAAGCACTTGGTTATAAATGCTGATGTTCTGTGACCTAAATTTTAAGCTTTGCTCAGTAGCCTCAATATTTTTATTGTTCTGTGGTCCTTTGCTTTTGTTATTTCATTTTATAGAAATTTTTGAGGTAAAAGTAAAAGCGTGTGTAATTCAATACTAAGTTTTTGTTACATTAATTTTTTTAAAATATTAACCCTATTTCTGCTGAATTTAGAGAAGTCAAAGTTGCAAATTTTGTAAGAAATTGACAACTTCAGAATTTGTTGAAGCAATGGACATTTTCTGAATAGTAGAATCTACAGTACTTTTAAAGGCAACCGATATAAATGGCCACTTTATAGCATTTCAAGCACTGGTTTCAAAGTTAGGACATACTTGGTTTATCTAAACTCATTTTTAGCTGGATAAGTATTAGTAAAAGAAACCACTTACAACAAGGATTCTTTGTGTTAACAGGTGAAAGTATCAGTGTTATCAAGCACACAGAACCAATTCCTGACCCAAAAGCTGTCAATCAAGATAAAGTGAACATGTTGTTTTCTGTAAGTACTCTCGTATATGGTTGTGGATATCTAGTAGACAAGTGTTTAAAGAATATCTTCTTTGGAGTTAAGGTTGTAGCACTCAATAGTTTTTGAAAGGTATGCTATGTTGATTGTCCAAAGAGAGTTTTGTCCAGGCAATTATTTTGTTTCCATTCTCAACAAGCAACCTTGAATATATGGCATTGAAACTGAATTATTCACAACCAAAATCCTGATTACATGCCAAATTTTAATGTTAACTTTTTGATAAAATTCGGGCTTGTGAAATGTTTTTGTTCAGAGATGCACTATATCGGGACAGAGTATTAACAACTGGTGATTATACAGTTTATTTTTCAACAAAATCCATTAAGATTGTTATAAATCCAAAATATGATATCTGTTTCACTGCGGCCAGTTGACAATTGAACTTTAAACGTTTGAAAGCTTTCTTTCTTTTTTTTGTTTGAAAGTTTTCTTGTGTTCATTTCAGTTTTCCATGATTTTGTATCAAACTCTGTTGCCTCCTTCAAAAAGCAAACTAGATCCTGATAAATGCCATGAAATTCTTTTTTGTTTTCCTTAAATTTGAAAAAGCTGCGTGGTATAAAAAAAAATATGGTAGAAAAATAGCATTTTCTCTTGTGCCTTTTAAATATGTGTTAAGTTGATGTTAAGAAACCCAAGAGACTTATCTTGATCCTTGTACGAAATGAACAGTTGCATCAGGAAACTTGGCAATTGTTTGAGAAGATGATATGGCAGGGTGCAAAGTTAGGATTTTTTCTATTTCACTACTTTAAAAGTTTCAACAAATGCTTTGAAACTTAACCTGTTCTGTCGGGTTGTGATTTTTTAACAATTTTACCAGCCAGGCCAAAATAATTGGCTTTGCCCTGGAATTTCTCCCTGAACAAAGGTGATGAATCCTTTAACTAGCTTTAGTTACTTTTTGGAGAAAATTCAGTCATTACCTGGAATAATTTTGAACTTTTTTAAATTTTGAGGTGTGTGGTATTTAGTAGAGCTGCTGGAAGTGATGTAATAATTATCCGTGTTTCAACTGAATAAACTTGATTACTGTAATAACAAACTGATCCAGTAGCATAAAGTTAGAATCACCTCTAAAGTTCTCTTTTTCTGTGTTTTATGTATGGAGATCTTTACAGATTTTTTAAGCTTGTTTCTCAAAGCAGTCTGTTATAATAATTATGTTTATATCCTTTGTGATAGGGAACCAATATTGCGGCTGGAAAGTGTAGTGGTATTGTCGTTGGTACTGGTCTCAACACTGAAATAGGTGTGTAAAAGTGCAGGTCTCAGTGCCTTGACCAAAAATTAGTTTGTATTAATTTTAATATTTTTTTCATTGCTGTTAAGTCCTTGAATACTCCTTGAAAGTTCTTTAATTTTTTCATTTTTACCTTGGCCAGGGTTGCCACGGTCCTTGAAAATCCTGGAAAGTCCTGGAATTGGGGGGAAAAATTCTAGGCCCTGGAAAGTCCTTGAATTTGGGTCATGGTCCTTGAAAATCCTGGAATTGGCAAAAAGTTTCTTTCTTAACTTCCAAAAATAATAAAAATAAGCTGTTTTTTAAAATATTTTTGATGTGACAATGCTCTAAAACAAAACCCATAACTCCAGGAGGCTTAAGTTTTGTCCAGAAACAAATCTTCCATAGCTTGTTAACATGATATGTGTAATGTTAAACTCAGTTTTGAAAAATATGTGTAAAGTATTCAAATTTTATTTGATGGAGATAGTCCTGGTTTTGCTTGAAAAGGTCATGGAATGTCCTAGAAAAGTCCTTGAATTTCACGTCCAGTAAATGGTGGCAACCCTGCTTGGCACATACCCTGTGTGTACTAGCTGCTTTCCCAGATATTTTTGTGACATAAACAGTTCAAGCAGACACTCGAAATCATTGCCATCTGCCACAAAAAAATTAACCTTCAATGCATGATTAAATCATACACAACCACATTAAGTTTAAAACGTGATGGAATTCCTGGAAAACTCAATTTTGAAATTTTCTTCCAGGGCCCTGGAAAACTCCTGGAAAAGCAGATTATTTCCCTGTACTCCTGGAAAACTCCTGGAATCTTGTGGAAAAATGTTCAGCAGTTTTATAAACAAACCAGAATATACCAGTTGCTACTAATGTGGCAGAAATTGATATTGAAATTACTTGATATCGTTTTGTTTTTGCCGAGAGAGAATTTTGGATTGGGTCCTGGAAAAATACATTTTCTACCCTGGAAAACTCCTGAAATTTTGTTATCGTTTGTCAGTAAGAATCATGTGGCTTGATGAGTTAAGTTTAAGTTTTAGGATAGTGCATAACTTGAACACAAACCTGGAATTTATAAGAAGGAGTGATATTTTAAAAGTTATAAAATTGGACAAACCATTGGGCAAGTTCAGTTTGAGGAATTTCAAAGCATCATGGGAATCTATTATTTGTAAGTTTTTGTTTATAGTCTATTATCTGATTTCTGTTATGCACACTTCTTTGGTCCAGTTATGAAAATTTGTAAAAGCTCAACGGTGCTGTTATTTGCTGCTTTTCATTTTTGAGATTTTCATGTTGTGCTCATTAAAAATAGCAAAATGTCTGTTGTCTTTTTTAGATTTTCCTGCTCTTGGCTACATGTGCATGATTACCATAGCAACTTAATTGGGATAGAGAACAATTAACCATTTATTTGTATATAATTGTAACTAATTGTATATACATCTCTTGTCCTGTCAGAATAAGTAATTATTTTGTGAATTGCATTAAAATGACACTAACCTATCTTTTAATATTTTTCTGTAGGTAAAATCAGAAATGAAATGGTAGAAACAGAGAGTGAAAGAACACCCTTACAACAGAAAATAGATGAGTTTGGAGAACAACTATCAAAGGTGTGTACATCAGAGTTCTTCTCACAGAGGCTCTGCTGTTACTCATCTGCTGCTCTGCTCTTTTTATCTCCAAAAACCCCTTAAAGGATTAAAAGCTTTTGGTAATTTTTTTTGAAGAAACAAGTTCAAACTAACATCTTTTTCCTTTAACTGATCACCATTTTGCTCAACAGTGTACCAGGTGACTTTTTTCAGCTCTGACAGGTCATAACAATTAATTATAATGCTTGTAACCCAGTGTTCTCCCTAAGGCCTTTTAACTATTTCCGATCCTTCATAAATTGGGCATTTTTCAGTGTGTTTCCGGAAAGTATCATAAAAATTCAAGAATTAAACATATCACTCAGTATACTGTTTTGATTAATTAGTTAATAGATGAGATTAATAATTGGGAAGAATTGAACTATAACAATATAACCATAGTATGTGAACAAACACCTTATTATGTCACCAAGTTTGCAAGTTTGGTGACACTCAGACTTTTGAAAACCCAGCAGTAAAATCTAAGGGTTAGGAAAACAGGTCATGAATTAGTTCTCAAAGAGTTTACCATTTTTGAGCTCTTCAGAGATTTTGGGTAGTTTTAGCAATGAAATCAGATTTTAATCCAATTTTTGCAATGTTTTGATTTTTGTCATCATTTCACACTACTATATCAAACTGTTCAGTAGTCGACAAATTCATTTGTTGTATTATAATTCTTCTTGCTGCAGGTCATCACTGTAATCTGTATCATAGTGTGGGCCATAAATATTGGACACTTCAGTGATCCAATACACGGAGGATCTTGGGTTAAGGTATGAAGATAAACTTCCAGTGATTTTCAATTATTACTTTTCTAGATTAATAAGAATAATTGTTATTTTAAAAAACGATTCAGATTGAAGTTTTTTATTTTAATCAATAAAATTGACTTACAAAAACTACACTATGTTTGGTGCCAACATTAGGCCAATAAACCGTGAGGAGTGTGCCGATGATACTTGGCCAGTGATATCCTTTTATGAGCCTAAGTGGCCCATTGGAGCCGGTGCTTATCTCCGGTTTCTGTAGCGTTAAGCGGATGAGAGTCATTGACTCCCCCTGGACGGGACACTAATCCATCGCACGTTAGCCCCCAGCAGAAGCTGGTACTCATTTTACCGACCTCGGGAGCATAGAAAGCTGAGTCAGCTTTGACTGAAAAGAAATGTTCAGCACTCGGTTGAGCCAGGGATTGAACCGGGGACCATGTGGTTGAAAGGCAGAGATCTTGCCACTGCGCCAACCGCGCAGCCAGTTTTGCATGTAAACAGAATACAATTTTAAAACTCCCTTGTCTAGACATTGCAAGGTATAATCAGTTAGGAAGTTTACCCTGGTGCATGTAACCAGGCCCTAAGTTTCAGTATTATAAACCAGCAGGCATTATTCATACCTCTGTTTTAACACGTCAAACTCTCAACTTAGTTTTTGAGTTTATTCGTTTCCACTCTCTTGTAATATGCTGTTTATAAGTTTTACTTACCATGAAATAACCCGTCCAAATCTTTTCTTGCCTCATTTTTATCCTGCATGTATGAAAAGTCCCATGGTAAAATATGCACTAGCGTTAGTGACCGTGTAACTGAGGCATAAATAGCTCAGTGAAATGTCAAACCTTTAATATTAGTTCTTCGCTTCTATAAGGATTTCTGGGTAAAATTAGTGGAACCACTGTTTGCAAAAGTAACAGCCCCTGAATCAAACTGATCTTGTCATCTTCAAGGTGAAATACCGAGCTAAGACATCCAAGAAGTTTCAAATAAAACCATCAAAAACACACCCAAAGACCTCACTGCAGTTTCGATGCAGTTCACATAATATGTTAACTAGTTTGATAACTTACGGATAGAGTAATCTGTTAAATATCTCTTTAGTCCAAACTGTTGAGCAGAAACCACTGACTTGTGTATACAGCAATGGCCAAAATTGGCTAAACTAAATATCTTGTGAAAACATCTAGGAAATGCTACGTTTTATGTCTAGGTAAATTTCCAAATACTTACTTTCAGAAATAAAATTATGAACGTGATGATGTTTTGGTTGAGGTAAAGATTTGACGTTGTCTCCCACTGAGCGAATATTGCTCCTTCAAAACTCGTTTCTCAACAAATACAATTTTTATAATTGGTCCTTTAGGTCTGCCGTAGTTATTATGGTAAAGTATATACGTAATTGTAGCTGAACAAGTTTCTTTGTAACTTTGGTTCTTTTTTCGATTTGTAAATCGATTTCATCCTATAAGCGTTTTTATAGTAGCACAAAAGGTTTAAATAATTGGAAAGGAAGCACGGGATATCTGTGTTTTTTTTGTAGTCAGCAATACAGGACGCTAGAAATTTCTAAAGAGTTCAGCTTCGTGGTGTCCAATTTGTAACTAAAGCAAAAGAAGCCCTTTGTTTTATAGTGAGAAGAACACATAAGTCTAAAAAGCTAAGAAATTAATTGTTTTTTTGCGTGCGATAGAAATTGCTTTGAAATTTTGTAATACTGCCTGATTTGT
This sequence comes from Palythoa grandiflora, assembly GCA_026546935.2. Classification (NCBI taxonomy): domain Eukaryota; kingdom Metazoa; phylum Cnidaria; class Anthozoa; order Zoantharia; family Sphenopidae; genus Palythoa; species Palythoa grandiflora. The sequence goes on along the minus strand of JAOCPT020351252.1, from coordinate 411 downwards.
TTCCAACATTCAATTAAATTTTCTTTACGTAGACAGGTTTTCTAAATTTTCACATGCTGTTTATCGAATTAAACAAAAGAATGTTCGAATGGTCGCGCTTTTGTTTTAGCTTGCATTATCCATGCAATAGAAATGACATTGTGAAGCACATTTTAAAATACTTTTGCCATATTTTTTAAACTGATTTGCTAAACAAACCAGTTAGACTTTGAAACGATTCTTTTGAAGAAAAAATGTTCCATTGTATTTGACATGTAGCCCTAAGCAGCATGGACTCCGAGAACTATTTACGGTTATCGTCATATATCATCCCATGTAAATTATTAGTAGAAATCTAGTCACTATTTATCGCAAATGCTGTAATCTGATTGGCTTTACCGTACTCGATATCTATCAGGTGAAAGATAGTGT
>JAOCPT020350369.1:0-13395 GCA_026546935.2 Palythoa grandiflora | reverse complement strand
GGGATTTATGTTTAAATGCTTGAAACAAAGATATTTATTGTAGCTCTATTAATTGTTTTACAATGTGTGTCCCCCCTTCTGCCATTTCCACGTTAAGTACGTTGTCACTCCAAGTTGTCGCTTACACTCATGTCGCTCCAAGTTGTCGCTTCCACGCTGTCGCTCCAAGTTGTCCCTTCCACGCTGTCGCTCCAAGTTGTCGCTGACACTCATGTCGCTTCAAGTTGTCCCTTCCACGCTGTCGCTCCAAGTTGTCCCTTCCACGTTGTCACTCCAAGTTGTCGCTTACACTCATGTCGCTTCAAGTTGTCCCTTCAACGCTGTCGCTCCAAGTTGTCGCTTCCACGCTATCGCTGCCACAGTGTCGCATTTTTTTAATTTCTTTTTTTTAAGTTTTTTTTTTTAATTTTAATTTTTTTAAGAATAACTTATGAGCAGCATAACGAGACCTTCCAGTTGTATGTAAACTTCTTGAGGCCTAAAAATGCCGGTCATACACGCGTGGTGAATCTTAGTAAGAGTTATGTTTGCTCTCTATTGTCAAAAAAACCCCATCATTATCAATTTCATTATTGGTTGGTATTAGACTTACTACACTACAGATTTCTGCGCAACAGTGTAAATAGCCTGCGTAGCAAGCGTTTGTCGAAAATTTGGACGGGAAATGGGTGAGCAAAAAAATGGAGTGATTCTTTTGCTCACCCATTTCCCGCGCGCCCAAAATTTCGACAAACGCTTACTACGAAGGCTACAGTGTAAAATACAGATATGGATAACAAGCGGCTCAGTAACACTTGCAAACATTTTTTTAATTTTCAATTTTTTGGCTTGCGTAAAACTTAAAAAATGTTTCATGAATAAATGTTATTAATAACTCCTCCATTGCAAGCAGTGCAACAAACATGTTTTCTAATGTGCATCTACGGGAACCATAAACACTTTGTCTTCCGGCCGAACATCCTTGGGTCGAATTCGTTCCCTACATGATATAAAGAAAAAGACAATATAAGTTTTTACACTGTGGAGTTTGAACTGCCTGTATATCAGTGTATGCTAGCTGATAACTATCTCTGGTTTCTAAAGTGTAAGAAGATGAAAATCTTTCGTACAAGCTCCCCAGTACTGTAGTTCCTCGAGTAAACGCAGCGGCATTTATTATATTTTTCATGATTTGGATGCGGCTTTTATTCGGAGGCGGCGTTTATCTAAAACGCTGTTTATTTTTTTTAAACCAACCGTAACTTTACTTTAAAAAGTAGACAAAATGATACAGTTCTTTGCCTGGCTGTACCGAACAAGCTTTACACATGCAGTTTTTAGAAATACTACAACTTGTTGCGCTTGTTAACGTGTCGAGAAATCAGATAAATTCGATGTTGCACATTTTTGTCTGTGCTTTTTAAACTTTAAACTTACAGTTATAAACAACTCCGATCTGCGCTTGCAAAAAGTGAACGTAATGCCGAGTGAATTCGATGTTTCAGTTTGTTGTCTGGTTCAGGGTGCGGCGTTTTTTAATATTTTGGCTCTCAGGTGCGGCGTTTATTCAAGGGCGGCGTTAATTCAAGGGCGGCGTTTATTCAAGGGCGGCGTTTATTCGAGGATGGTGCTTTTCTCTTCTCCTGTACATGTCTCGTGTAAACGGTTCTTTCTAAGCAGTTAGAACTAAACAGTTTCGGCTAAGTTACCAGTTTCGGCTCGGTAAGAGCTATATATAGCCCTCTTAGATTGTCACGAAAGTTTCATTCGAGGAAATCACGGTAATCCATCGAAGGGTTGTCCGAGAAAGAAGATGGTACTCATTTATACAGTAGAATGGAAGAAGCTAACAGTCTCGTTCAAGGATAAAACACAGTGACACCCCTATGTAACACACCTGGTGGCTTCTGAAATTTCGCCAGGTTTTTCATCAATTTTTCGCCAGGTCACAAAATTTTCCACGAGGTTGATTTGTTTATAGAATGTTTATTTATCATTTATTCGCCCAATTATTTCTCAAATTTCAACCAGGTCGCAAGCTGAGAGGTTTAATTTTTCACGAGGTTCATCAAAATTTGACCAGGTTTTTTTCCAGAATCGACCAGGGCGCAGGTCCGCCGAAATCTCATCGCTGGTCGGGGAAAGCAGCCCACCAGTGAGTTTCACAAGTCTGTTACATAGGACTGCACAGTGGTCAGGCCGGGGTTAAAACTCACGACCCTGGAGCGTATAACAAGGATAAAGTGTCTTATTCAAGGGCATAACATGATGTACAGACCGGGGTTTGAACTCATGACACTGGGATTACGGGACTCATACGATAACCGTTCGGCTAATGAGCCACTGCCAACTCTCTCTAACCTCAACTCTCTATAACGCCAACTGTCTCAGCTGTATTCCTTGCCTAAATCTACGGTACAGCGATGAGAGGCGCAAGATCACACGAGAATGTGGGCACCAGGGTGTCCAAGTGGTAAAAGCCTCCCTCCTTTACAACCCGGATTAAACCTTAACAAAACTGTGGAGTCTATGTAAAATTTTGTACGAATTAAGAAATTGAGACGTAAAAAATAATATCTTCTATGTCATCGTCGTCATCTTAATGTTTATCATCGCCATCGTCAATTTCATCATCACTGTCATCGCCATCGTCAATATCATCATCATTGTCATCGCCATCGTCAATATCATCATCATTGTCATCGCCATCGTTATCGTTATCATCATCGTCATCAGTGGTTATCAGTGTTATCGCCATCGTCATCGCCGTCCTCATCGTTATTGTTATTGCCGTCGTCATCGTCATCTTCATCGTCATCTTCATCGTCTTCATCATGGTTATTGTTATCGCCATCCTCATTGTCATCTCCGTCTTCAACGTCGCCGCCATCGTCATTGCCATGGCCATCGTCATAGCTATCGTCATTGTGGTCGTTATCACTTTTGTTATCGTTATCGTTTTAGTTTTCGTTAAGCCGGGGCTGCTTCATATTTACGCAATTATCAAGTGTCTATAATAAAACGCGTTGTCGGCAAAGAGATAATGGTTCATAGAGAGCGTGTCTCTATCGAACATAACACTTACATCATGTATTTGTCCCGCGCTAGATCACAACGACGCGTTTTAGAGTTAAACGCGCTTCCATGATCATTGACGTGCTGAGCGTCGTCATAGCGGTGGAGATTATAGCGTCCCGGGCCGACAGGGTTCTGCAGAAAGCAATGAAAAGCTATTAATTCAATCATACGGAAACCATTCTTCATGGGTTGCTTATCTTTTTATAAGAAACTTTTTTTCTCGTCCAACGATCTAGATTTTGGTTATCAGACCGACCAGTATTACGGGTTATCTTAATATTCGGCATACATCCTTCTGTCCGTCCGTCTATCCGTTTGGTTGATCGTACTTTAGTGATCTTTTCTTCATTCAACATGCGTATCCATGGCTTGCATTCACTCATCCATTCACCCACTCTTCTCCTCGTTATTCAGTCACTCGTAATTGCCCAACCCGTTCACATCCATTCGCTAATATCAATCCATCCATGCACTCTTATCCTAATTATCTAGTCACTTACTGTCATACACTCACAAGCATCATATTATACAACTAATTATCCGTTGACTCATATCCATTCAATACCCCACACTCATCGATCATTTTTTCATTCATTCATACCCATCTCTGATCAACCTACTCATGTCTTAATTGTCCGATCACTCACTCATCTACTCATCATCTATTCACTCATATCGATCCATCAAACCATATCCATCATTCTCAATATCATTTCTCATCATGATCCATTCATTCAAGATTCTCATCTAATTTTTCTTTTACTGAATTTCAAAAATTATCAGATCAATTTTCTCTCTATTTTTGACGTTATGATACGATCACAATAACTGCTGTCCATCTATTATTAAAAAAACTATAAACAAACAAATAACTTACAGTGCTGCCTAGGAAAAATTTCTTTGCGTGTCGATCCATTCTCTCGGCCGAGGATCCAAAACCTGGTCTCCTTGCGGCTTCCGGTTTGCTGAGGAACTTGGGCGTGTAAGAGCCAGGAGCAGGGTCACTCTGTCACGTGATCAATAACAAAGGTTTATTAGTAATATTGAGCCAGGAGCAGGGTCACTCTGTCACGTGAACAATAACAAAGGTTTATTAGTAATATTGAGCCAGGAGCAGGGTCACTCTGTCACGTGAGCAATAACAAAGGTTTATTAGTAATATTGAGCCAGGAGCAGGGTCACTCTGTCACGTGAGCTATAACAAAGGCTTATTAGTAATATTGAGCCAGGACCAGGGTCATTCTGTCACGTAATCAATAATAAAGGTTTATTAATAATATTGAGCCAGGACCAGGGTCATTCTGTCACGTGATCAATAATAAAGGTTTATTAATAATTTTGAGCCAGGACCAGGGTCATTCTGTCACGCGATCAATAATAAAGGTTTATTAATAATTTTGAGCCAGGACCAGGGTCACTCTGTCACGTAATCAATAATAAAGGTTCATTACTAATAGACCTAATATATTGAGCCAGGACTAGGGTCACTCTATCACGCAATTAACAATACAAATTTATTCAAAATAATATTGAGCCAGGACCGGGGTTACTCTGTCACGCAATCAACAATAAAGGTTTATTAACAATATTGAGTTAGGACCAGGGTTACTCTGTCAAAAAATGAACAATAAAAATTTATTAATAATATTGAGTTAGGAACATGGTCACTCTATCACGCATCAACAACCAGGGTCACTCTGTCACGCAATCAACAATAAAGATTTATTCTAAAATAATATATTTCAATTGGGAAAGCTGACTTTTTGAACGTCAGCACCTCGTACTAGCAGGGTTTGTCAGATATCAGTTATCTAATTAACCTAGATACTATTCGATCTTTTCACAACCGTAACGACGACAACTTTCATAACTGGTAAAGTCTGAGACTAAGTGGCCGCCAGTGCTATTTGAATTCCATTGAACATTACACGGAACCTACAGTAAGTACTTACCGGATTTCTTGGATATTGGCTAAGAGTGCAACAATAAATCCTGTCTTTTGGAACACTTGGAAAACGCTCAACTTTAAGAAACTTCCCGTGGAGAGTTTTGTGTTCATCTGAAAAACGAGGTAGAAGATTGCACTTAACAGATACAGGAGGGTATCCTATAAACAGTTTTCGTGACTCGTGATGGGTTTTTTTACTCCGTGACGCGTATGAAAGAATTTAATTTCCCGTGACTCGTGCATTCTATATTTTCGTGTCCTCGAGATTAGCATTTCTTGAACGAACGTGATCCGTGAACAAGTGGTAAATTAAACGTGAAACGTGTTTTCTTAAAGTTGATTTGAAAACATGTAAAAATTTCTTACAATTCAAAGAGGATTGGAAAGACTGCAGACTGATCCTTTCAATTTACTAATTCATGCGTGGGTAGTCTATCAATTCATCTATCAAATTTCACGTGTTTATGTTTGGAAGTGGTAGCCAGTCACGTCAAATTTTGCGGCAGTCGTCAAAGTCAAGGTCACTGAGTTCTTTTGTAAAAATTCATCATTTGAAAGAGGCTTATCGGAGTAAGAAATTGGTCTCAAAATGCTGTAAACGGCCACTAAAATTTTCAAAAAATTTTCTGGGGAGGCATTCCCAAAGATCCCCAGCCTTGCTTGCGGTTACGGCGAGTGTGGTTCCCCCACCCCTTTTGAAAATCCGAAGTCCGCCCCTGAGGTATGTGTAAATTACGAGTTATCTAAAATGTTTTCATTGATTTTGTATGTGTATGTGTTTAGAAGTACCGAGAAATTAGAGGATTTTCCCATGCTCTTATTCAGGCGGCGCTAATTCGTTCAATTACGGTAGGTTTTTTTACTCGGTCCGTTCTGGTTCTGCCGACAACGTGCAGGTGCTCAGTTCGATGCATTCCAACGTGCAGTCATTGTGTTTACTACTGCTCTTTGTCGTCATTGCTGCCGTCTCATTTCTTAAACTGTCATCTCATCTTTTTTAGCTGTGAAAACAAACACAGGAAACGACCCTACTAAACGTTGCATGCAACACGCGACACATTGATTCGCAATGCGCATGCCTGCTTATACGATGCACTGACAACACACAAATCACTAAAACCTGAAGGTGGCTTCCGTTCAGCCATAATATCCTTTTAATTAAGGGACGAACAAACTCCGCCAAGTTATATAGAAACGACATCCTTAGTTTCTATAACAAACGATGCAGACTTACTGTTCAACTCATCAAGGAACGATTTCAAGTCGTATTCACCAGGCCCAAGGTTAAGTTTGTTTCTCGCCTGCAATAAATCGCATAATTAAGTTCAAGGCATAAAATCAGGGGGAGGGGGTGAGGGTGGGGTGGGGATAAAAGTACTCAAATTAGAATATAACATTCAAATAATATACAAGTCACATTGCACGTTTTGATCCTTTTGAGATACGATCATAACATAACTGGTAATAATCATGCATAACATAACTGATAAATTGAGCTTAATATGCAGTCGTTCTAAGAGAGACATAATACTAACTAGTACAGTCGATCCATTTGAGCTGAGACACGACTCAGAGGAAGAATTAAGAAGGTCTTTTTTGAAACACATTTACTGCATGCAAAACTGGATTATGTAATAATAATGAGACCTAGTTTCGTTTTATTTGTGGAAGTCAAAAATTCAGAGAGAACGAAGCATTCAAATTTGTTTGTGGGGGAGGGAACTACGGTGGCCCTGAAGGGACATAGACAAACGCCCAAGTTTTTTTCTTAGCGCCCAAGTTTTTTTTTTAGCGCCCAAGTTTTTTTCTTAACGCCCAAGTTTTTTTTTTCTTAGCGCCCAACTTTTTTTCAGCGCCCAACTTTTTTTCTTAACCCCCAATTTTTTTTTCTTAACGCCCAAGTTTTTTTTCTTAACGCCCAAGTTTTTTTTCTTTGCGCCCAACTTTTTTTCAGCGCCCAAGTTTTTTTCTTAGCGCCCAAGTTTTTTTCTTAGCGCCCAAGTTTTTTTCTTAGCGCCCAACTTTTTTTTTCTTAGCGCCCAACATTTTTTCAGCGCCCAACTTTTTTTCTTAGCGCCCAACTTTTTTTCTTAACGCCCAAGTTTTTTTCTTAGCGCCCAACTTTTTTTCTTAGCGCGCAAGTTTTTTTCTTAGCGCCCAACTTTTTTTCTTAGCGCGCAAGTTTTTTTCTTAACGGCAACGCCCAAAATTTTTTATCAAATGCTTGCAAAACCGCTGTTCAGATTTCATTGAGGGCTCACACGGCTAGAGCAGCAAGATGGCGGATGGAAGCTTGTGGGAGGTATGTGCTATCTAACAATGACAACGTTTTACAACAAGATTGTTGGGAAGTGGGAGGCAACAGGAAATATTGTATTATGTTGCAAATGTAGTTGCAGATGTTTGACGAGTCTTCGATTTCCAAAATGTTAACAATCAAAGTCAATATTAAAGTAAAGAGTCTCCCGCTGCTGCTCCCTCGTCATTCTCACAACTAAGTTGAATGATAAATGCTTCAGTTGTTGTCGGCAATCCATGTTGATTTATCGCCCCTAAGTTGATTTTTCTTCGTGTTGTGCTGACTGTTCTGACGTATGGTGCTGCTGCCACAATACCTTTTTCTTGTATAGCTAGATTATTGTGGTTGAGAATCAGACTGAAGCGAACTTTTTCCTCCATCCTGGAGTGCGAAGAACTAGTTAATATTTTTGATTTGATATTGAGGTGATTAAAAAGAAAATACCAACGCTATTATTTCTCATTTAAAGGTACTGAATTTTCTTGAAGTGAATCTCAAAGCCACAAGTGAAATAATCAATAATTTTAAGAGAGAAAAGGTGAGTTAAAGAAGGTAATTTCCATCATGTCTGTGAAATGCCATTTTAGTAATGATTTGATAATTATTATTAATACGTAACATAAATAAATTATTTTTGTTCTAGAAATAGTTACATATTTGTATCAAATTTAATTTTGCATTAACCTTAGCTTGACGGTTTAAGCTGTCTGGTAAACATGTTTTGATCTTAATGCTATTTTCACATGACAAATAGATTTCATCCCTTCACCGTGACAAAGTTTAGTTTCTATACTTTTTTTATGATCTTTAATGATAAACTTGAAGTTTTTTTTTTATTATACTAAGCTGTACAAATTAACTGACTAGACAGGCTTGATGCACTTTTTCTGTAACAAATTTGCTACAATCTTAATGTACGAATCTCGGAAACTTTGACCGTAAAAGAGGCAGCATGGCTCGAGACCCGGGTTCAAATCCCCAACTCGGACTACTGAATGAATTTGTCCTCGGTGATCCCAGGGGCAAATTCACCATGCTTTGTAAATAGCCAACTGGTTTGTCTCCTACCAGTTGGGATTCTTAACTGAGACAAGGGTAGGATTTTAATATGACACTGAAAGGCCCCTTTGGGGAGTTGTCATTACGTGTTTATTTATTTGTTTTTATTTTATTTAACCTTCAACAACATTGTGTTTCTTATATACTTTTCGAGTATTTTCGAGTGTTTCTTTTCTAACTATTTCTATCCAATATAAATCATCCTATAAATACATTAATTACCAGTTTGAAGAAATAGTATGATCCGTTTTTTTCTAATTTTTCCAAGTAACTATGTGAAAATCTTTGTTTATGATTGCTAAGCATAAAGCTAATTTTAGATATTTACATTTGTATAAACTGAATTAATTTGCTATTTTTTGTGCCAAAATAATAAGTTCAAAAGGTTTAAAAGTCTATTCTAAAAACAGTCTAGAAACTTAACTTTCTCACGGTAAAAGGATGAAACTATGTTCTTACGATAAAGCTATGAAATCTATTTGTCATGTGAAAGTAGCATTAAGATCAAAACTTGTTTACCAGACAGCTCAAACCGCCAAGGTCAACGCAAAAGTTGATACAAATATATGTAAACTATTTCTAACGCTAAAATGATCTATTTCTGTGCTGAGAAAATTATGAATAAAACAGTGAGCTTTACTCTCTACACCACCCAGAATAATTGTTCAGATAAATTAAAAATGTTTAATCCTTAGTGCATGTAAAGAGTGAAAGACAGCAAGGAAATGTCTGTAACAAACCGGGCAGCACCCAGATTAAATGATGTATACAATTCCACATAAACTGAACTCAGGCTTTAGTGATTTTCCTTGCTGTATCTTCCGATAATGCTGAAAATTCAAAGTAATTTATATTAAAGAAAGGAACATGCTTTGAATTTTAAAGGAAGTAACATACATCTTGATCAGTTAAATAAGCATAGTCTTGTTGTTATAAGGCAGTAACTTATAGTTGGTGTTTCATGTTTTTTTTGGTGTTCATGTCAGCTTTTTGTTAATTCAAGACAATAGCTGTTACTATTATAGTTATTAGCATTTGCTGATGTTAGACATTTTTTTAAACTGGTTTTTAGGCTGACAAACATGCTGTGACAGTGATGAAAGAAAAGGATCTTGAAGAAATGGGTTTAGTAGCTAAAGGAGATAGAGCTAAACTGGTTGCATTTTGCAGCAGGGAGGTTAGAAAGAAACAGCTGAAGGAAATAATAGAAAAAGGAAAAAGCACAAGAGTTCAAACTAAAGTACAGCATAAACGTTTATCTAGCACATCCACTGCTCCAAAGAGCCCAAGGCCTACGTTGAAGGTAGAGTTAAGATGGAAGCACTATGTTGATGGAACTGGGTACAAAGTGAAGAAGGCCGCAGAAGGTGGAGGTGTCAGGGTACAAACTCTTTCTAGACTTGCCAGCCTTGAAGAGTGTCATCAAATTGCAGAAAATTTGTTTTTTCCCAATGGCGAAAATCCAGAAGGATCACTAGAAGACCTTATATCTAATTTGGCGGATTTCAAAGGTGATCTTTTAGACAGCTTAGAACCCTTCACACTAGAAGGTTACAAGAGTAAGTATGCTCTTCACACAGTGCGCTTGGTCCTTTTAACAAGGGCTAAAAAGGAAGTGTGTACTATTGAATCATCTGATGAATCAAGTGATGAAGGCATTTCGGCTCAAGCTTTGAACATGAAAAGTTCTATCTTTGATGTTCTTCCACGTCCCATCTCGCTGACTTCACCTGGTTGTAACAAAGGACCAGATAGTGTAAGTAGTCTCATTGGAACCACTTCTGAGCGTGCAACTTTAAGGAAAGAGATAAATGAAGAATACGAAAAATCTCTTTCAGCAGACAGGGCTAAGCAGAATGAAGATAGAAAGGAGGAAGAAGACATAGCACGAAGGGAAAGGTTGAGAGCAACAAGGAAACGCAGTGCTCCACCTGAGCCGGCATCTAGTGAGCCACACATTAGTATTTCCGTCCGACACCCTGATCTTGGTGTGGTTTCAAGATCTTTTGCCCTAAACTCAAAAGCATCAGGCGTATACTCCTGGGTAGGTTCTTTGGCTTCCTCCCCTGAACACTTTGCCTTAATTCAGCCCTCACCAAGACGAATTCTTTATCCTGATGCAAACACAGCCTGTGTAGCATCATCAATGCTGTATATGGAAGAACTTGACAATTCTCTGCCCTGTTTAACTGGAGGTGACACAACTGAGACCAGTGACAAAGATGTACAAGGAAATTCTGAACCACAGCAAGTAGAGGCAAATCCACCTAATCTGCTGATGGAAGGAGATGACCTTCTTTCTACAGAAGAAGAGAGGGCCCGTGAACTTGTTGAAGGTTTAAATTCTAAACGTTGTGAAACAGACAATCGACTCGATAAGGACGTTGTTGAGAGTGTAAATGTAAGCCGCCATAACTGCTTTAAAGAACTGCTGGAACTATATCAAGACAATAGGATCTGCCAGTCGAAGCTTTACTTGCATTTTAAAGGTGAGGAAGCAGTTGGACACGGAGTATCCAGGGATGTGTTCGCATTGTTTTGGGAAGAATTTGTTACAAACTACTGCGAAGGAGTCTCACAATTCACCTTTACGATATCACCTAACATATCTCCACATGATTACGTAACATTGGGCCGTATCCTGACCCATCAGTTCATACTGACTGGAACTTTGCCTTTGCAGCTTTCAGAAGCCTTAATTCAGCAGGCAGTTGTTGGAAAGGTTAGTGACGATTGTTTACTGGAGTCATTTATGATGTTGATGCATGAGAAAGAGAGGGAGATTGTACGTGAAGCTCTTCTTGGTGAAAGTGAAACTTTCCCAAAGAAAGACATAATTGACATTTTGTCTGACTACAATACAGGTACCGTTCCAAAGCCAGAGAATATAAGGCAAATCCTTCTACAAGTTTCTACTACTGAACTAGTAGCCAAACCATTCATGTGCATTTTAAAACTAAGAGAAGGGATGGGGTCCTTTTGGGATGGTGTGTCTGCCGAAGAAATTCACGCACTGTATATGTGCTGCACTCCTACTCCTAATAACGTCATCAGAAGTTTATATTTTAAAACTTCGAATCAGCAGGAAGAGAAGATTGCTAGATGGTTGGTGCGCTACGTAAAAAGTCAAGATCGCAAAAGCCTGGGGCGATTTATTCGTTTTTGCACTGGTAGCGACTTAGTTTACCCTGGTAAGTTTGTGAAAGTGCAGATAGCAACCGAGCCCATGTCTGATCTGGCAATTCGCCCACAAGCACAAGCATGCTTCAACATTATTACCTTGAGCAAGAATTATCGTTCTTATGCCCATTTTTTAAGCAACATTGATTTTTATATGCACAACCCACAAATGTGGGAGTTTCACGATCAGCAAGATTGTCTATCTTGAACGTTAAATGAAAGCTGTGCGGATGAGGAAAAGGTACATTTTGAGTTACGAAACAGAAATTATAAGCTAGCAAACATTTATTAATGTTGAAGTTATAGTACTTAGATTTTGTTATTTGTCATTATTTGTTATTAGTTTGGGTTCCATTTCGGAGAGCAGCCGATAATTTGTCTGGTGTATAAACATGCTCTGGCTGTAATAATAGGGGATGGAAGCGGAGCATTTAATACTGTGTTAACTGGGTTTCAGTTTATAGTTTGAGAATTTGAAATCTTGGTTTAATATGTGAAAATCCAGTTTGAATATGAACATGGTAGTACTAGTTTAAAGAAAGAATATTTAATTTTGAACATTGAATATTTTTAAAAAATATTCCGCTTCCACACCCAACTAATAAACAGCTGCTTTGAAGTTGTTGGTGTAACTTACAAAAATGTGTCTAACGCTCAACCAACATAGCATGTTAAAACCCAACGGTTTATCAACATGAAGCAAATTGTTCTTGTTTACAAAGTTTTGCATTTAGTACAATGAAATGTGCAGCTTTTTTCTTTGGCATCCAAATATCGAGGAGGAATGCAAGTTGTTACAAAGGCGTTCAGGTTTTCAACTGTGACAAAAAGTCTTTAAAAGTTATTACTGATTGTTATTTTAATAAAATAAAATACCTCAAGAATTCAGGCAAGTGAAATGGCGTGATCATTATATTAATCCAGCTTAAAAATCCTCACGGGTCGAAAAAAATTTGATGCTATGCTTACAGGATATAAAGGCAACACTAGTGCCAACTTCTTTCCTCTATAATCAAAGCGCTTATTTCCAAGCGCCCTGCCTTTCGTTAGCCAACGAGCAGTTTTATAAAGCGCTATGACACAATTACTTACACTGAAGCTCGCTTTGGCCGAAAGTTCAACCCCAAACAGAAGCTAAAACTAGATAGTGTGATGGTGATCTGAACGTTTGATGGCGCGTCACGAACTACTACCCTGTTTATGATGGCTAAAGGAGCAATATGTATACCCTGTTAATATTTTGGGCATAAAAAGCATACCCTGTTTATGATAAGAAGGTCGAAAAAGAATACCCAGAAGGGTGGTACGTCCCCGTATAGCTTATAAATGGGAGTATCCCTCCTCCCCAGAACACTATCGGTAGCCTATCGGCTCGCAGCAAAAAGCTTGGGCATTGAAAAATATACCTGCTTGTCCCAGTCAAACTGAAAGTGTGGATTATCAACAGTCGCTAAACTAACCAATAACGGTTTTACAAGCAGTTAAATTTTACACCGTAGTGAACTTAGACTGCGAGCAGTCCCTTTCTTTTCCTCGTGATCAGTCTTATTTAGAAGTTCGAGCGGCGAAACTGCAAGCAAAAACCGATTAGAAACTGCTGACTGGTTGTATTGCGGGCGGGGAAAGGAGAAGAAAGAAAGAGACTGCATGCACTGGTTTTAGTCAAATTGAATACACTGGATGTGTTAAATAATCACAAACAGCTCCGCCCATTTGTAAAATAAACACCACAAGGTTTTTCCGGAAAAATCTTTTCAAAGCCAAAGGATAATGTAAAAAGGAAAAGAAAACAAACAGCGGTTATAAACATTTTTATAAAAATTTAATGTAAACTTGACGTTTCGTATGCTAC
>JAOCPT020349493.1:0-13399 GCA_026546935.2 Palythoa grandiflora | reverse complement strand
AATCTAATGCAAATGAGGTAGAACAATAGATTTTGCTCATTAGCATTAGATTCGGCACATGTGAAGTTCAACGTTTGAATCGGGCCTTAGGCTAGTGAGAAAGAGAAAAAATTGACAAGAATATACGAAAGAAAAATGATATAATAAGCAAAATAAGCGTACAGCTAATGGAGAGGAGAAAAGATCTTCGCTTGACATTATACTTGGCCAATATATTTGTAGGATTCTTCTCAGACACTTATTATCAAAACCTTTCAACATTGATAGTCGCCTTCTGTTATCATTACCCATCCTTCCCTCCCCCACTCCCTCAAAAATTTAATGGTCTGTCATTAATCTTTAAAGTTCGACGTAATTTCATTTAACACGATCTAATACTAAAACGAGTTTTAAATGCATTCGGGCTTGACTCGGGCCGTGGTTTTGGCCAATGTCTTTTGGCGGATTTGTTTTGGGTATTCCTAAGAAAATTATTGACTTAGGACTTAGATTTCTTAGAAATGAAATTAACTAAACTAACATTCATCATTCGTGCATCAAACCAGTTGTTTTATTTATATCCGACGGTAATATTGGCTTTTGTAAAGAATAAAAAGCTTTTCATTCAACTGAAACATCGCGCATTGTTTCATGTTCATTGTTTCTCACAAAAGACTTGTTTATATCACTAAGCAAAGGAAAAAATATGTAAACAGATACCTCATCAAATTCAGTTGGCATTGGAATAGCTGGTAGTAGCCATATCACTGATTTTTCGGGCTAGCCGCGATTTTGGCATCGCTAACTCTACCTAATATTTGAAGGTAAGACAACTATCGAGTTTTGTAGTTCGATAAAGTATTTCTCAAACACGTTATATTTTACTTTACTACATATTCGTTATAAACTCGATTTGAGCTGAAACAGGCTGAGTAGTTCTTATATGTTTTATAAACTGACTGAAGACTATCTTACTTTAATATATATATTTGTTTTTTGTTGCAAAATCACATTTTTACCGTTAGACTAGAGGATTTTTGTCAAGAAACTCAACTTCTTTCGTTGTGAAAACTCCATTTTCATCAGCTCTTCACAAAAACCAAATATTAGCACAAACAGATTATGCTACCATGGTACATAAGCGTGTCAGCTGAAAGTGGAATTCAAGTAGTTGTGTGGAGCTCTGTATTGATAATTTTATATGCTGTTAATCAGTATTTAAAACTATTGATACAGCAGGAAGTCAAAAAACAAGGGATTAATAGTGAATTCGTAAGATGGTCAGTGTACAATTATGTCTGTCATTTTTATTGTACGCGATTCTCTTAAATACAATGCTGAACACGAAACTTATTCTCACACTAATTGTTTCAACTCTTTTGACCGTTTTTGCCATTGATAAAGTTGCGTGAAAATACTTCAGACGTTTGTCAGACAAGTCTACATTTTGCAGCTGTGAAAAGGCAAAAAGATCAAACGCGACTTCAATAACCAAGTTGACTTGAGCCATTGTAGCATAAATCTAGAATACTTAAATTTAGGATAATTCTAAATTCTATCACTCGATAAACATAAAAAATAGGTGCTTATAGGTAAGTACACGACCTAAATTTTTATTCTACTTTTACTCTCAAAAAAGTACTCTAACTTTTCAAATTTTCTCAATGTTTGTTTTCGGATTTGGAAATCTCGAGAACATTTGAATTTGTTAGGTTTCTATAGCAACATAAACAATGCAAATCGAAGTCTTTTATTTGACTATTATCCTAACAAAAGTTTTATATGAAAACTCTGAACGTTGATTACACGTGGACCTCCTGTAGACAATAGAGAACCGAGCAGACAATGCAGTGATAAACGTGCGAGACATATTAAAAATTTTAATAGAGATTAAACTTCACGGAGATCAAGATGAAAAGTTTATAATCGCATCTTTTGCTGATCAATTTTGCTTAATATTATATTTTTACAGCTGAGGTTTTGATTTATTTCTGGTGGAAGAAAAATGTGCCCTTCAAGTTCAAATTTCATCACGGCATACATAATATGTCAAGCAAATGGTTAACTGACTAATAATTGAATCTTATAGATTCCAAAACTACTAGAGCAAGTTGCTTGCACTAAAAATCAAGCATGACATCTGTGGTTCCTGCATCTGAACAGCTGCCTCTGAACCCAGGAGAAGGTTGGTCTCTTTCTTCGTTTTATTTGAATTTTGAACCCGGTTTATCCATCCTACGGTTTTTAATTCCATCACTCACTCACTAAGTTACGCACTCACCCATTTGCTTATTTCAGTGCCATACGTACTTGCTAATTTTTTACTGACATTTATAACTACTTACCTTGCGTAATTTCTAATCAATTTAATTGTTTACGTACTTATTACTTCAGTGCCATACGTACTTACTAATTTTTTACTTACATTTTTAACTACTTACCTTGCGTAATTTCTAATCAATTTAATTGTTTACGTACTTATTACGTAACTACCTATTATCGAAAACTATTTTCCTTGTAATTTGAAACTACTTCTTTCTTTCTTTCTTTCAAGTAAAAGTTCCCTTCAAAAGCATCTTAGTAAACTATCAACTTCAATAATTTTGCACCTTTCAAAAAATATTTTTGGCAGACCCATCCCCCTTAAAGTTTCTTACCTTCTTATTCTATACAAACTAACTTATTTATTTGACGAACCAACTGCACACTTACATACTTACTTACTTGCCTACTTATTTAAAAACGAGCAAAAAAGTTTTCAGCCCTCAAATTTTATGCAAACAAGTTACTTAGGTCTTTTCTGGTGATGACGACGAAACGTGTAACATTTTTCTGGCTTTTTTACCCTCCACAAACTAGACTTTGAGATAGACATCTCCAAGTCAAACCACGTGGTGGAATCGTGGAAGTACCATCGAGTGACTCTGGTGTGTGCAATCAAACTGGAACCATCTGCTCCGACTCCCACCTTCAAATGGATCAATATGTTCTCCAACAAGGAGATAAAGCGCGGGAAACATAAGGACACTCGAGACGAAAGCGTGCTGCGGCTTAGCACCAAAAAAGAGAAAGATTTTGGGACCTATCTTTGTATGGTGGAGAATGATTCGACCAAAAAGACGCACGAAATTGACATCAAGAGATTGCGTAAGTGATTAATAAAAACAAATGAAGTTTCCCGCTATGTAGACGGGCCTTATCTATATTTAGACGCCGTCTCCTTTGATCAGAGCGTCCCACACGTGCAATACACTTTTATTTTATTAAGAACACACTTAATAAGAACAGTGAGGCTCAAATCGCCCGAAAAAAAGAACAAATTAAGAACAATTTGAGGCTGAAATGAAAATCTTTAAAAAAAAATAAAAAAAGAAAAAATAGCAAACTGAGCGTGGCAAGCAGCCATCACACAGAGTATCGCACATTAAACATATTTCGTTACTTAATCAAGTATACTCCAACTGTAGTAAACTAATTACATGTACTGTCATCTGCTGTAAAATACACAAACTTTTACATGTATGTAAAAGCTAGACATACATAAACACTGGAAGGTCTTTGAAATCGATTTTCAACCATAAAAAATATATTGCAGTTAAGAACAAAATAAGAACATTTTGAGCCTCAAATTGTTGGAAAAAATAAGAACATTGAGCCTGGGCAAAATTTTACTGGTTCTTAATAAAAAAAAGTGAACTTCACTATGGTCTCAATCGTGCTGTTACTGGTAGAACGTGATTCTGTCCAAACAACCGTGATCGTCTGTCGTCCAGGTCGTCCCCCAAAAAATTGGCTGCTTCATATATGCCAAAATATCTTTAAAGGTAAAGCAACTTGGTTTTCGTCAATCAAATATATATAATTATTACAATCTGTTAATGAATCGCTGGTTTTAGACAAAAAGATAATCAATATGCAGAGTATCGAAGAAAAACTCAATCGTTTTATTATTTTTAGATGATTTTTACATTGCATTAACTAATAACAACAAACTGGACATTTATAATTTTGTCAAAAAATTTCATAAATTTGAAAGCTATCTTACTGAATCGAAGTTAAGAATCATAAACACAGAATTGCAGTTGCTAAATTACGAACTTCTTCGCATAGACTTCCAGTTGAAGTGCACCCTAGCGCGATTGGCTGTGCCATTCTAGGGTGCCCGTGCTGAAAATTTGTGTCACCCACCAATATTTATGTAAATCTAAAATAACACTCAAAGGCACAAATAAAGATTGTTGTTGTTGTTGTTGGTGAAGTGCGGAGATACAATAATACTCCGAAATCAAGAAGAAAATGTATACTCTGCAATAACGATGAGATTGGGCCGGATGAATATATTATGTTATGAAATGTTCAAACTCAAATTTCATAGAACTAAGACAAAAATTCTTGAATGCAATTTTTGAAATTAAATCAAACCTTCAGTCGTTGGACACAGAAAGTCTTTTTACTTATATCATTAACATGTCAGATATTTCAGTTTTGAAAGTCAGCGCTAGATACTGTTAGGATATATTAGAAACTTATGATTTTAATAATAGAAAATCAAAACTAGTTATGATTTATGTAATTACTATATTATTGTTATTGTTGCATAGAATTATACAACTGTTATTTCATTTTGAATGTTAAATCTTTATATTTGTAAATTCTGGTATATAACCCGAAATGGTTTGAAACTATTGAAATAAATATATATAATTTTATATGTTCATCCGGTCGGACGATTTGTTTTGTGACGGAAAAATCAAGTCTGAGAGTGAGAAATGTCCGCAGTTGGCAGCCGTATCTCTGCTACATTTTGAAGTTAATTTTCTACTGAGCAAATTAAATTTTTAGATAAGTGTCGTATTTTTGGACAGAGCTTTTTATGTTGCTATTTACATCTGAATTTTTAATTAGGTTTACATTACTCTTACTCATAAATTAACTCCTTTAAATATTGATCTAATTTCTAAGAGTTACCTGAGTTTTCACATCACCTCCGATCTGCTCTGATAGTGCGAAAAACTTGGCTAAGTTACCATTCAAAACCTATGAAAAAGCAACATGATAAAAATCGTGATAAGCTTGAAACGCACAAAGGACTATTCAAGCATGAATATTTTAGTCACGGATCTCAATATCATTTTGTTTGGCTTGTCGAATATTAAAGTAAAATAAAGTTTTCTTTCGTCTCACGTACCTCGTCAGTGAATCCTTCGACAGCTGCAGATGATCCTGGATGCAACACACAGTTCAAACATTAATCAGCTTCAACTGTAACTCACTGAAATCAATTGAAAATTTATAAATTTAATTCTTACCAGCGGATAAACTTGCGACACTCCCTCCCGTCTCGAGTTTGGAAGCAACAGCTTCAAGTCTTGCGACGACAGTTCGTAAATCTGTCGAGGACTTTGCCACTTTGGGATGAATAGCTCCTCCGCTAATTTTCACGGTTGCATTTTCAATGCGGTCTGTCAAAAGCTGCAGTTTTGAGAGCAGGGCGCGTTGATCAGTGTAAGGCATTTTTAGCTGTGTTATTGTTCTTTCGTGTTTATCCACAAATATTCCGTCACACTCGGTTGAAACGACAAAATATCTTTAAAAGAAACTCGTTCACTGTAAAAACTTCTCTTACACAACTCAAAATGACGAAGGAAATTTTAAAATATCGTAAACAGAGTTAATCTTTGAAAAACAATGCGTTTTCCAAAGAACAGATCGACGACGAATATTCGGTGCGATACTATAGCGGAAGAGTTTAAAAAAAAACTTGGTCGAGACATTGAGAAATGAATAAATTAATTATCTCCGGGTTGACGTATCAAAATTCATTGTAACGAACCTGAATGGCAAATATAGATCACATGCAGTCACGCACCATGAACGAAATTTGCCCAAAATTCTAGTATTTAATAATGCCTCTTTCTTTTTCCATTGTACTTTTGTCACTGTATCCGTGAAACGTTAAACCCCAATATGCCGATTTCTTCAAATCATTTCATACTGTGGTCTTTTAATTTTGTTGTCTTTAAAATCAGCACGTGATATGGCATATAATAATACTTACAATTTTCCGACAAATTGAGTTAACTTTCGTACAAACCATTACCGCTGTGTTTGCGGAAGTCTCTGCAGTGGGACTAGAAAAGAGCTTTTTGATTGGCTTCCAGTTGGCTTCCGGTTCCCACTGGAACGTAAGTTTTCTTCCGTTTCCACTTGCGCTTCTGTATCCGTTTTCCCAGTTCCCACTAGAACGTAAGTCTTCTTCCGTTTCTGCTTGCGCTTCTGTCTCCGTTTTCCCGGCTCCCACTAGAACGTACGGTCTTCTTCCGTTTCCGCTTGCGCTTCTGTCTCCGTTTTCCCGGTTCCCACTAGAACGTACGGTCTTCTTCCGTTTCCACTTGCGCTTCTGTCTCCGTTTTCCCAGTTCCCACTAGAACGTAACTCTTCTTCCGTTTCCGCTTGCGTTTCTGTCTCCGTTTTCCCGGTTCCCACTAGAACGTAAGTCTTCTTCCATTTCCGCTTGCGCTTCCGTCTCCGTTTTCCCGGCTCCCACTAGAACGTAAGTCTTCTTCCATTTCCGCTTGCGCTTCTGTCTCCGTTTTCCCGGCTCCCACTAGAACGTAACTCTTCTTCCGTTTCCGCTTGCGCTTCTGTCTCCGTTTTCCCGGCTCCCACTAGAACGTAAGACTTCTTCCGTTTCCGCTTCCGTCTCCGTTTTCCCGGCTCCCACTAGAACGTAAGTCTTCTTCCGTTTCCGCTTGCGCTTTCGTCTCCGTTTTTCCGGTTCCCACTATAATGTAAGGCTTCTTCTGTCTATTCTTCTGCTTTTGTTGCTATTGGCCATTCCGATGTTGCGTGGGGAACTGGGGCGAGTTTCAAAGTTTAACCAATCAATAAACAGACACCACCACATCAAAGATCGCGTTGAGATGCGCCGTTTGACGAAGTTTGATGCTTTTAGGGTATAAACAGAGACCAGGTTATGGCCCTTGAAACATGCTTCAAAATCCATACAAACGTCTCTAATGTTGAGACAGCGTCCCCCAAAAGCATATAAACTCTTAGATTTTCTTACGATTTCTGTGATACTCTTAAAAATGGGCAGCCATATGTGATTTTCATCGCAGCTTCTTTCAAATGGTGGGTGAATGACAGGATTTAATAGTTGTCACAAAACTGATAAAACATTTCAAGAGTTTATATGCTTTTGGTCAACTATGAACGTGATCTTTCATGTGATGGTGTCAGTTTATTGAGTGGTTAAAATTTGAAACCCGCCCCAGTTTCTAGCGCAATTTCGGAATGGCCTATGGTTCGCAGTTAATTGTCTCGACTGTGGAGTAATATTTACATTTCATTAAGATAAACTGTTCCATCTCGTGCGGTTTTAGTTTCTTGTACAAATAAAAGCAATACAATGGTTATACCATCTTTTAGGTAGTTGAGAAGGGGTGACAAAAACCCAAATTATACAGCTAGATCCACAGTAATGTTACCCTCCTCGAAGGTTTAGTGACATTCACATTGCTCAGATTTTTTTCAAACCTCTTTTCTTAATTATTTGTTTACGAATACCACAAAACAATTCAGGGAACTGAAACTAGCCACCAAAATATATGACAATGACAATACTATAGAAGCTAAGTCTTGATGTCAGTTTTGAGAATGGAATGTTCAGCCCAGCTCAGATGACGTTTGATGGGGGGACTGGGACTGACACATAAAACCACTGAGAGGCGGCTACAGTAATGTGCGCGATGCGAGAAATTACAAACAAAGGCATTCACGATATCTGGGCAGTGCTTTACCATATGTGCTACGAGACCAAATTTGATGGAAGCAAGTGATTTTAAATAGGTTGAGTGTCAGTTTAACAGCCCATTTCAGAATTCCTTCAACTCCTGGCCAAGTGCTCATTTCTAGTACATTTACTGTATTTGGGAGAACCTGGCCTCCACTTGATGATTTTGTTTGTGCGCACTGGTACGTAACTCCGAAATGGCGTATTTCGTCAAAGAGACAAAATATGCTTATTGAGTAATCTGTATTTGAATAAAAAAGCAAAACCAGAGTACTTACGACTTTTTTGTATTCTCTCCGAGATTTTACTGTATTATTTCCAAGATTGTTTTGTATTACTTATTGTATTACTTCCAAGATTTGATTGTATTCTTTCGAAGATTTGATTGTTTTCTTTCCAAGATCTTATTGTCTTCTTTCCAAGATTTTACTGTTTTCCTTATTTTCAAGATTTGAGCGTATTCTTTTCATAATTTGTCTCGATTCTTCCCATAATTTAACTGCATTCTCTTTATAATATGACTGTATCCGGCTTTCCATGAAATACAAAATATACCAGAATTACTTTATATCGTGAAAAAAAACTTTTTGAAAACGAAACAGTGCACAAACAGTATGGCTGAATGTCCAAAATCTCTTACCTTTTTCACTTCTTGTTTTGATGCTCACTGCTGCAATCTCAAAAACCCGCTGTAAACAAGGTTGCAAGTTTTAAACACTCATTGTCCCACTGGTATTTCTTGTGATATTCATCTCTAATAAACGCTACATCCGCATTTCTCTTTTGTTTTCCAAATTTTTTCAGTGACTCAATTTTGCCAGCCCAGTCCTCAGGTTTATCCGACTCAACAACACAAATTTGACCACACTTCAGTTCCATCAAAGTCTTGCCAAATCCTGAAGCTAAACTAACGAGAACAGGGACACCAGCCGAAAGAGCTTCCAACCCAATCAGACCAAACGCCTCCGCTCGTGATGGCATAACAACAACGTCTGCCCTACACATTATTTCTTTCAGCTTCTCTCGATCATTGCAGTACTCCTGCACATACAGTTGATCCTTTGCTATGGCCGCCTTGTCTAAAGTGTGTTTCTCCATTTTCCCTTCGTCACCCCTTGGTACACCAACACAATGCACTTTGTAGTCTTTCCCAAGTTTTCCAACTGCTTTTGCCACTACGTCAAATCCTTTCAATTCGTAATCTTCTTCTGATCCACGTCCAAATATGTAGACATGAAACTGCGATGTTTCAATGTTGTTCTGACGTAAGTCTAGGAAATCTTCACTTAGACCAGGATAAAAAACTTCAACTTTCTTCTGTGCGTAACTTAAACTCTTGCCATACTTATCCTGTAGTTGCGGACCTACGGCAACAACAACATCAGCCGCTTTGCATAAACTAGTTTCTTCTGAATCTTTTTTATTGTTCGCTGCATATTCGTTAGGACCGGCTTTGTATTTTCCCATCTCCTCGCAGTCCACGTGTACAAAATGAACCCATTTACAACTGGGGAGTCTGTCCTTCAGGAGAAACGCTGCGGTGCCAAATTTTCGACCGTGACTGATAATAACGTCTGGGGACGGCAGCTCAGGTGGTAGCTGATAAAGGTTGACAAGTGGGTCTGAGTTCCCTGGAACGGATTTAGCTTTAATCAAATTTACGTTAACCTCTGATGCACCAATCTTGTCAGTCTCAGAAACTTCGGAAAGGTAGCAATATACACTCAGCTTTTCATTTTTCGCCAGGTGAATTGAAATCTGTCTGTTGAATGTTGATATGCCCCCTTTTGAAGAACCCCACTCATAACACACCAACATGATGCTGAGTTTCACCTCGCCAGCGTTGTTTGGCATTCCACTTTCAGCTGTCATGTGGGTCTCTCCGTTGGTACAAGCCTTGTAAAAATGACATTAGCTTAGCAACTATTAAAAGGAACTAAATCAACAGCAGAAATGATACTGCTAATTTTAATACCGCAGACCTAGTAACAAGCTTTATTCGCAAGATGCTAATTGCTACATATTACTAAATCATTAACAATTTAAAATATTAAAATAATAAACTGCTAATAATATAACAATCAGTGACTAGTCTAGTCATTTGGCAAGGAAAATACCAGTTTGTCCGTAATATACAAATATTAGAACGTTGAATACATAAATTGATTAGAAAATGTTATCAAAAACAAATCACTGGATAACCAGTTTCAAGCAATTTGATTAGTTCTCCAACTAACTGTATCAATATTAGCTCATATGCATCAGTTTGACCAAATACCGATAATAACTCCGTGAAATTTAAAACCAGATCTGTATTAATATAAGTTTTCAAAACAATTCATGCCTGAAAACGCTCTTTAATTTAGTTGCGCTCTGGGTATGCACTACTTAATTAAAGTTCCTCAAAAATTGCGAGGGAAGTTGCTAACGGGTGATACACTGTATAGTTAGTTGCAATGCAAGTTGGTGCAATGTGTTGCGAAAAGTAGACCCGAGTTCTACTTCGTGCAACGCTGCAAGAAACAAAAATGCGTTGCGAGGCAATTTGCTGAGAAAATTGCACAGCTTAGCAGGTCCTTAAAGAACATAACACTGCTTTCCGAAAAATTTCTTAGGACGCTTCAATGTCATTAGGAAACGCACGAACAAATTTAACTGCCTTGTTAATGAAATGCTGAGTATTCAAGATCTTATACTAACATTGAATGTACAGTCTGATTCTCTTTGTGCTAAAGTGTTTACGTTATTAGCTTGTAATTTTTGTAATGCTGATCGTTGCTCGATTGAGAAAACATTGCCTTTTTGTCAATGAAAGAAATCGATGCTGAAAATTTCTCTTCCTCCATTTAGCACCTTAAAGTAAACTATTTTCAGTAATTGGAATCCTGCCAGTGGTATCAGTTAATTCATCAGAATCTTCTACTCCCTTGTGAAATACGTTCGTTGTCCATGCGATATTTTTTTACTTTGAACTCCTACAGAATACGAGCAAAGTAATTCAGTGAAGTTTGACAATCTGGCAGTTTCATTTTCAGTCAGATTTTGTTTGACAAACGAAGAATTTGCTTATTTTCATTGTTTTCAGTCATTTCATTGATTAGTTTCAAATGAGGGACTGCGTGACTTCCAACAACGGTTCTAGTTGCGACTCTAAAACACAAAGTTGATGTACAGATTTTATCTTCTTTCATAAACGAAAAACCAGTTTCGTGTACTTCGGATCTCGTCATTTTGTAAGAGCCAATGAAATTGCTAGTTTTGAAGCGCCATTGTCTCGCAGCCAATAAGATTCCTCATGTACTACAAGATTGCAATGTAAACCAGCTCAGTTTATGTCATTTGCCGTTCAGCCAAAAGAACGAGTATCATATAATAAATAACTTATTAGGCGATTTGGCTGCCAATATTGCTGGGCAATTTTACTAACCGACTCGCAAAAATATCCAGCATTATTGGCAGCCACACTGCCTAATAAGATATATTTATTTGTAAAATATGGCAAATGAAATCATATAACAAAATTATGCTTCGTAATTCTGTTTTTACAGCATCATGCCAAAAAAAGCTTGTTACCAGTACTTCTACTACTGCTGCTATTACTATTACAACCACTACTATTAGTATTACTATTACTATTACTGCTGCTATCACTATTACACTTCTACTACTAGTATTACTACACTTACTACTACTGCTACTGCTATTACCGACTGCTACTACTACTATTACCACCACCACGACTACGACAACGACTACCACTTTTACCACCACCACGACCACGACTACCACTATTACCACCACCACGACTACGACCACGACTACGACCACCACTATTACCACCACCACGACTACGACTACCACTATTACCACCACCAAGACTACGACCACGACTACCACTATTACCACCACCAAGACTACGACCACGACTACCACTATTAGCACCACCACGACTACGACCACGATTACCACTATTACCACCACCAAGACTACGACCACCACAATTACCACCACCACGACTATGACCACGACCACGACTACCACTATTACCACCACCACGACTACGACTACCACTACCACGACTACGACCACGACTACCACTATTACCACCAAACTACAAAAATCATAACAAGATCTATTATCAAATATATATTATCAAATTTTAAAAACTATATGATACTTATAATCATTTCACTTTCAAGGACGTTTGATGGTTTGAGAGTTAGGATAGTAATGGAACAATTAGAAGTCACATCAAAATTATTTACATATTGGGAAACAGCATCATGGAAACATCAGCTAGCGATGCAGTACAGTACTTTAATATCCTATCAAGTCAAAACAAAATGTTTGGTTGAGAGAAATAGACTTTGGACAGCCCTTCTATTTAAAAAGGGTACCAGTCTTATTAAAGATATGGATTATACAAATTCAGGCACACACTTTGTTTGTGTGTTCGTGGCCCACCCGTCATCACTGAATATATTTGGTGGCCCACCCAGATCAGCAAGAATAATTT
The DNA here is from genome assembly GCA_026546935.2 of Palythoa grandiflora. Taxonomy (NCBI): domain Eukaryota; kingdom Metazoa; phylum Cnidaria; class Anthozoa; order Zoantharia; family Sphenopidae; genus Palythoa; species Palythoa grandiflora. Next base: position 1,109 of record JAOCPT020349493.1, on the reverse strand, counting down.
TGTGGCCACCCTAATTTCTCTAATTTCTCTCTCCGGCCCCCTCTAGCAGATCGTTTCTGACCGGTCCCTAAATCAAGAAGCAAACGTTTTAAAAAAAAATCTGTGACAAAGTTCTGGACTTGAGCTGGTTTCCTAACAGTGTTCCAAATTTCAGCTAAATTGATAAAATGTTACGGGGGGAATAAGCACCTTGAAATCAAGAATTTTTGCTGAAAATCGAACTCGAGAAAGAGCGAGTTTTTTTATCCTGCAGAATTCTTATCTCTGTTTGCATAGAAGTGTTTGCGGTTCACGCCTTCATCATCTTGTGGCCAATAATCGTTTGGCAAGTAATCTGAGCCAGCTAAATATAACTCACTCTATCTAAAAATACTCTCGTAGTTCTTACAATATTGCATAAATTATTTTACGCACCGTTGAAAAGTGTTTGTTTTATACATGTGCAAAATCACATTCTACCCAGTCAAATCAGAATTACCACAACACGACAAAACCAAGCTGCGATCACTCCAATAAAATTTCAACAAGCTAAGCTCAGATTTATCGGAAATGAAAAGCGCAGAGTATATCCTTTGATTTTCGTCTGTTTGGATTTTCACCTTTCGATTTTTACTTATTTTACTAAACTTCTACAAAATTAAAATCTTTAAAAAAATGAACTGTAGAAACTATGAAAATATTAGCTGAGGGGCTCGTGATGAGCACAAATACCTTTGTGAAATGCCAAGCCCCACCTATCGATACACTTGCCCACTTTTTTAATTTTCGAAAGCTTGCCTCTTCAATATCTTAGCTTTAATTTTTGATTTCGCCTCACTATACTTGTCCGTAATACGACCCACGCCCGGGGGGGGGGACTACTCCCAAAAAAAATTGGCAGGTGTGTGCCACTCACTTCCCAAAACCCTTACCCTATTTATGACCAAAATATTTCATTTTCCCTAACCTATTTATGACATGACGAAAGAATAAGGAATTAGTTTCTTCTAAATAATAGAATTTAAGGCTAGATTGCAGAAATTAATACCATATTTATTGCCAAAATTGAGGCAAATGGCTAAAATCGATACCCTATTTATGACCAAAACGGCTGAAAAACCACAAATGGC
>JAOCPT020349492.1:0-21397 GCA_026546935.2 Palythoa grandiflora | reverse complement strand
CGTGACGGCAGCCAGATGTTCTACTGGGGAGGAGCAACGCCAGGTAGCGGGAAGTGCGCATGCGGAATGACAAACACTTGTCAGGGGGGAAGAGTGTGTAACTGTCATGCCAGCAGAAGTACTACTTCTGGCTGGAGTCAAGATAGCGGTTTGTTGACTGACAAATCCACTTTACCCGTCAGGCAGCTCAGGTTTGGCGATACTGGTGATCGTCAAGAGGAAGGCTACCACACACTGGGGAAACTCAAATGTTATGGCAGGGCGTGAAGATATGGGAGTGAACTGCACTCTGGTATAGAGAACATATTGAAAGTCATTAACTTTTATGTTAATCATTTAATTGGATTAACAGCTTTTTCCTTTTATCTTACAATATTTGTTTTTTATATATAACCTCGTCAGCTTACAGAAATTAAAAATAACATAAATGGTAGCCCACTTCAAACTGATTTTGTCTGTTTTTTAAAGAGCAGAGAAGAACTAGCGAGGTGTGAGTTGTAATATAACAATAGATTACGTTTTCACGTGATATAGAGAACCAATCATGTAACATAGTCACGAAGTGTAACTGTCGCACATGGTGTTAGCCGACCCGTTGAATTGGTTACACGTTCTTTTCTTTTATAATAAAAAGAAACAGTAACCTTTGCCAACCTTAGCATCAAGTTGTTTATCTTCTTTTATTATCGATTCTTTTCAATTACGTCTTTAGTTCTACGAGTGTGTGCATCATATCAGCTGTAAAATCACACTTCATATGGTATGAATGGTAACATAATAAAATAACTGGTGAAAAAGAGTCTCGTCTCGAGTAACATTCTTTTAAAAGTTTAACACAAGGACGAGACTAGAAAGGCTAATTTGAATATAGACAAAAGAATACTAAAATAGCCGCCATTTTTCGATAGGGTCTATGAAAACAATTAACTCTTACTAACAACAATTCTACATGCGACTAAAAACCTTGATTTAAGTGTTTACAAACATTTTGAAATTGTAGTTCGAAAATGCATTTTCTTCCATACCCAATGTTAGCAGCCATTGGGCAGAGGTATACCTAGCGTTAAAAGAGAGAATTTAAACATTTACTCGTATAAATAACTACAGACATAAAGTGAAATGACAAATATTTCATGTTTTATATCTCATGTACCGTTTATCGCCATAGTTCTCTTACACTGGATAGCGTCTGATAGCGGACACAATTCAGTAACAATCTTTGGGCGATATCGCTCGCCATTTTGCTTTGCAATTTCTGAAATAAACTTGCTTATAGCTTGGAAGTATAGTTGAGACCGATACTCAGTGATAGCAATCGTGTCTTGCAATTCCGTACAATTTTTTCTGTCATGCTTTCCTCCAGGGTCCAAAGCGGTAGATTTTAGGTTTTTTGGATAGTTGCCATTGTGATACAGGATATGATTTACATCTGTTTCCGAAGCTTTTAGCTCTCAAAACCGCGCTGCTCCTTCTATGTCATCGAAAGATAAGTGAGACAAATGTTTAAATTCAGTTGACTCCATCCCCTAAACCTTTGTTTATCGGTGCGGTTTATTACGCCCTCTGTTCCCCTTCCCTCTCCCCACTCCGCTCCCCCATCTTGCCCGCTCGCGATTGCCCATTGTAATCCCGCAAGGTAAAAATTGCGTGGAGCGGAATTACACATTGAGTTTGAGTTTTGGACAATGGAGTCGGGAAAAGGGGAAGAAGTCAGTGAGGTTGTCCACGTGATCGCTAGTAATCCTTAACATTTCTAATTCAATTCAAGCCACACTTTAGGAGACTGCTTATTATTCAATTATTAAAAAAAAAATTATATTTCCATCCGATTTGTATAAAACTTTAATCATACTCAAAATTCTTATTTACTTCACTTGATAATGACATCGGGTATGTCGAAACGTCGTGATTTGCGCACATCAATTTTAGCTTGAATTTCAAAAATTAAAATTTCAGATGCTTGTTTTGATATGCATTGCTGATGTTAAAGGTTAGCTGCGGTTTTAAATCTGTTCTATTCAAACCGACAAAAACTAATGGCAATCCAAAAATGTTAACAATGCGACTGTGGGAAGTAACTCAACACCCTATGCAAATTTTCCGTTACAACCCAACGAGACAAGAATCGTGCGTTTCTCCCATACTGATAGCAATTATAGCAATTTAGTTTTTCAATTACAACACGTGGCTTGTATTTTATATCTATTTATCTCCTGGAACTAGTTTTGAAAATGGATTCCTCGAAGCAAAGAGACAAGTTTCAAAATTACTTGAGCAGACGTTTCTGCGTACGCACTTGCGGAACTCAACTAATTTCCCCGTAGGTCAAAGTGGACAAAAATTACCGACAACTTTAACTTAGCTGTCTCCTTTCCTAAGGATCTAGATCCCAGAATTTGTTTTCGTCTGTCTCTTCTACCAGTACTCAGTCTACTCTTTCTCGCTTTGGAACCTGTTTTCTTACCTTGTTTCATCCTTCGTTTTATGGCCGCAAAGTGCTAAAGCAGAGTCTTCGATTCAGTTGAACGACTACGAATTGTCAAATGTACAATAATAATGATTACAAGCCGTTATTGTGAAACACACAAAAATCTTACACCTGCGTGTCAGAAAATTTTAACAAAGACGACAATTAAAAAACCTAACAAGTAGGTGGCAAAATTGAATTCTGGTCATAATGAAATAGACATTTTTATAATTAGAGAATTTATTGAAACAACTCGTGCTAAAGTGTGCAGAGCAGGAGAATTATCCCCTAAGCAAAATCGCACCTGTTTGCTCAGCGCGTAGCTCTCCGTGTGTGCTCGACTGAATTTTACTGATATTCTAATCTCAAGTAGCCGTGATTCGTAATTCAAACATGTTTGACTTTTTTTGACTCACGAGGCGAAACTCTCTCCGTGCATGTGAGCTGGACGTGAGCCAAATGCTCTGAGTTAGGCCTGGGTCAGACCTCGAACTTCACACGTGCCGAATCGAATGCAAATGTACAAATTCTATTGTTCTACCTCATCTGCATTCGATTAGGTTCATGTGCAGACCGGCCTTAATCAGCCAACCCAGAAAGTTCGTAAACTGTAAAACCTCGGGGGATATTAGAACGTTTACAATAAAATTATATTAAATCGGGCCGTGAGCAACAAGAGTTGTTTAGAAATTATACCATGAGAGACAATATTTATCTCTAAAACGCGTGAAAACTAATATGTACCCCTAAAACACGTGATGAAAACTTTTCGGATTCAAATTGATCAGGAAACGTGTGGACGAAGCTTCAGTTGTGTGACGGGTGCATCTATAAAAAAAATCAACTGATTTTTGATATCAACGTCTCAAAATAAACGCCTGAACTTTTAAGTTTTGAAAATCGTGTGCGTTATTTTATTTTAAAAGTACAGAAAAACTCTTTTCTGAGCGCGAAATGGCACTGAGTATGCCATTTATTTTTCAGCTATCACTCCCGGTCATCACTGAACCTCGCCAGATCTGGTATTCTTTGAATTATATATGGAGAAACTGTTTTATCATCTCTGTTTTCTCATTATGATATTAGCTTTTTGGATTATACCTCATTCCACAGCTGCAACAGATTAAAACTTCAAAGTTGACCTTTCTAAATCTAGCTCTCTAACTAACTCTTTAAAGCCCCAGGCAATTTATCAATACCTAAGTCCCGAGAAACAAGCAATTGATCAAGTGGAATAAGCTTTGGAAACTGAAAAACCAAATTCTCCCAACTGCTTATACAGAAAGTATGTAGCCCAGTTGGCAGAATTTACCAGAACATCATTTGTCGTGTTTGGGGCTTAAAGGGTTCACTCACGCAGATTCAGTAGATCAGAAATTGTTGGTATGGGCTTTTTCTTTGCCTACATTTCTTTTTATAAAGTACTAACTAGGTTTGAAAAAATGTAATGTAGCTCAAATACATTTTTTTCTTTCTCAATAATGATTGGAGAGATTTCTGTTTTTTGCCTCGATAATTTTCAACTTCAACGGCCACTGATCTTACAAAAGTTGTTTTCAATTTCAAAGTTGTTGGTCAAGGCGCGTGTCACATCATCCTTATCAGCGAATTATTAATAGAGAGATTAAGATAGAGGTTTGCATAAACACTGCAAACGGCAAACCGCGGCTAGAAGTTAGCGGTCACGCGTTCGAGGTTTGCTGCACGTTACACGATAAGTTTGCGGTTTACGTGGCCCGAAGACTGCTGGGAAGATTACTCCAATATGGCGGCTGCAAGGAGGTAAAGATAATGCTTCGAAACACTTTTGAGTTGTTTTTCTGCCATTATTTTCATTTTCTTCAAAATTTTAAAACTACTGTGATATACTTGAAGCTGAGTGATTACTGCCTTTTGTTAACAGGAGAAATTTTGGCCAGCTATCGGAAGTAATGATGTACGATCTTCTTGAGAGCAGTAGCAGTTCAAGTGCGAGTGATAGTGAGGATGAATTTGATGTGCTTTTATTGGAGTTGGCTACTACTCCGAGCCGAGAACTTGGACCCCACGTTAATTTAGATGGCATGAGTGAAATCGACTGTAAACTATTATTCAGGTATAACAACAGAGACAGAGTTGTGCTGGAAATGTTCGTGTCCTGCAATTATTTCAATCACTCTTACGTTTTCTTTTTGTTGATATCTTGTACAACTTGTCAACTTGTACCGTTCACAGATTTGAAAAGGTCGATATTCCACGCCTCAAGAGTGCGCTACAATTACCAGCATATTATATATGTCGAAATGGCACGTGTTCCACAGCCATAGAGGCTTTACTGATATTGCTGCGCAGATTAGCCTATCCAAATCGTTGGTGTGAACTCGTTCCTCTGTTTGGAAGAGCCGAACCAGAATTGAGCATCATTTTTAATACGGTAGGTGGCCAACATAAAAAATGAGGTTTTTTAAAAAAGTTAATATCTATATTATAAAATATTTATAATACTGATAGGTGATGATGATCAAATACAGGGTTTGCACAGTCCTTGAAAATCCTGGAAATGAATAAGCCCAGGAAAGTCCTTGAAAATAATTGGCTGGGGTCTTTGAAAATCCTGGAAGGGGAAAAATATACAGCAAGTTTCATTTGAAACAGAAGGTCCTTGAATTTGCTAGAAAATCTGGAAGTCCTGGAAAAATCCTAGTTGAATTTCACATCAAGTTAGGAGTGGGGACCCTGGCAATAAATTTTACTCCCCAAAAAATTAATGGTCCTTCTAGGAAAGTACACACTCCCGGTCAAAGATCCTTGTGCAACAGAGAAGGAAGCTGTTGGGGTGCAAGCATTTTTGACGTATTCCTTTGACAATAGCAGTGGAGGGGGGAGTATAAAAAGAAGAAACCATTTTATTGGGAAGGAGAGGGGGCTATAAAAGGGGTCACCAGCCTGGGGTCACCAGTCTCTGGAGGTCATGGTGGGTCCCTGAAGAGTACAGTTGTTTTGACCAGATCCCCTAAATGTTTTCAAATCATAGATAATGGATGACATCCACAATCGATACAGTCATTTATTGGATTCTCTGGATCTCATATGGCTCGACACTGGACTGTTTTCAGAAGTTATTCATGGCAAAGGAGCTCCTCTACAACAGTGCTGGGGTTTCATAGATGGAACAGCACGACCAATAGCAAGACCTATCCATAGTCAGAGGATTATGTTTAGTGGCCACAAAAGAACACATTGCGTTAAGTTTCAGGTAAAATAAGTTACGTGTTGTTGATGTTGAAAAAATTACATTACTAAGCAATTGTTTTGCTTGTATGTACTTAAGCAGCTGAAATATGACAGCCAAAGCTTGATTTTGACATAGATGAGAGGATGTTTTCCAATTTGGCAGCTATCATTTGCCAAGACTTTTGTAAAATCAAAATGCAAAAATAGAGAAAATTAACATGGGAGCTAAACTGTGCACCCTTAAAAATTTATACTTGATGACAGTACACTGTACGCAGTTGAAGGTTATTGTTGAACACTACACACAAACTACTTAGAAACACTTGCCATAATGCTCAAGAAAAAAGTGGTCAGTATCAAAGTTTTCCTCAGGTTTTTGACAACAATTTCTCTTCTTGCAGTCAGTTCAAGCACCCAATGGACTAATAGCTCACATGTTTGGACCAATTGAGGGACGGAGGCATGATGCTTTCATGCTTGGTATGAGTGACCTGTTGCCCAAACTGCAAGGTTTTGTTCAACCTAATGGCCAGCCCTATGTCATCTATGGAGATCCAGCCTACCCCATTACATGCAACATCTTGGCACCTTTTCGAGGAGTCAATCTAACTATTCATGAACAAGAATTCAACAGAAAGATGAGCAAAGTCAGAGTGAATGTGGAATGGGGCTTTGGAAAGATCTGCCAGAATTTTGCTTACTTGGATTTTAAAAAAAATCTGAAAGTTCTACTCCAGCCAGTAGGAAAATATTACCTAGTCGCTACCATTCTGATCAATTGTCATACTTGCCTATACGGATCTCAAACAAGCTCATTTTTTGAGCTGGAACCACCAACACTTGAAACATACTTGTCCAATCAATGAACAGGCAGGCCTTAAAAAATCACATTTTTTTACTTTGGTTATAAAATGTTGCATTCTTCTTAGGGCCTGATTACATGGCGAATTTCAACCCAGGCTGAAATTTCAATCCGGCTAACCGGGCTGAAATTTTGTTGCAATTACATGACAAACTTCAGCCCGGGCTGAAATATTAGTCTCTGCACCAAATATGAAATTGCGCGCAGAGTCTTGGGAGAATCAGGTAACCATATTATTTCCTGCTTTTCAGCCCGGGCTGCAAATTTCTTTTCGATTACATGAGATTTTTTCAGCCCAGGGCGCAATTCAGCTTGGGCTGAAAATCCTTGCCCATTTTGACCAAACCGGGCTAGGATTTTCAGCCCGGGCTGAAATCCTCCCCATGTAATTGACAATGTGATTTTAAGAGGATTTCTTTCAGAAGCCAGGCTGGAATTTCAGCCCGGTTAGCCGGACTGAAATTTCAACCCAGGCTGAAATTCTCCATGTAATCAGGCCTTTAGCAAAAGGAAAATAACCACTTTGCATTTTATTGCAACTGCTTCAATCATCGTCTCTGTTACCAGAGATTATGCCGAGAAAACAATTCAATTTCAATTAACAAACTTTACTTGTTGCAGTACTTGTTGCAGGGTTTTGCATGTTACATTAAAAAGACATATCAACATTAACACATACCGGTATACAGGGATTTTCCTTCTCTAAGCATATGAATAATGATGTTCACCTGTTTTGAAATGTGCTCACCTGAAAATGCTGGCCCACAATATAAACAAAAGATACATGTATGGCCCTAGTACGAATATCACACTGTACTTAAAGGGCCCTAGTCAGCCACACCTTTGTTTTGGTTTACATGAGAGAATTTGGCTATTATACTTTATTCGGAGCCAGTCGAAACAAAGAAAAATCACTGTGAAACTACTCAAGATAATTAAACATACCTTTAGGATCATAGGTTGCATTAAAATAATAAGAATTCGCTTCATTATGCTATATCAATAATTTCGATGTCATCGAAAATGGCGAACGCTGACTAGGGCCCTTTAAACGAAGATTCACTGTTTCCATGCTGTCTTATTTTAGGAAAGCAAGCTGGTCTGTTCTTGCATAAAGTGTTGACACATTAATTTATACAATCCCCCAAAACAGAATAGCAGATTCAGATGGTTAATGAGGGCATTTTGCTCCTAGCTCCCTTTTGTGGTGCCCAGTTCAATGTTGATGAGCAGACATTCAATACTGATGAGATGGACAAAGTGTGAACAAGTGTAGAATGGCGCTTTTCGAAAAAATTCTACATTATTTTGCATATTTAGATTTTTAAAAAATTCTCTGGGAGCATACATGTATCTAGCGAATCAGTAAAACAGACGATAGTTCAAAACTTTATTTTCATTTATAAATGTTGAATATTTCATATTTAAGATATTCATTTGAAGATATTTCTCTCAAGGTCATATAATAGAAATACTGGTACATGATTTTTTTACAAAATTTTCATTTGAATACATTTACATATATTAGATATATTTTTGAATATATTTCTTTCAAGGTTTTAATAAAATTGTGAACCTTGGATAACTGTATCAATTGAATAAAATAATATATTATCACATGTCAAAATTGATATACATGTATGAACCAACTTTTTTCAAGGAATAAAACAAACACTTGTCAGTTAAATTTAAGAATCTTATGTGTACAAGTCTATCATGAAAGTGTTTCTGCTAAGAAGAGCAATCACTTAAATTATCTCATCTTGTTTAGAATGTCCAACATTGCCCTTCGTTCCTGCATCTCCAATTCCAGTCGCAGCTTTCTCTCTTCTGATTCTTTCTCAAATTTCTGAACTTGAAACTGCAACTCCATCTTTTTGAACTCAATTTCTTTTTCCTTAAGAATGGCCTTTTGATCGTATTTCTCAGCCAGCATTTCCACTGCACTTAGCTTTCCCACTCTTCTTTTCTTGCAACCTAATAATAGCAGAGGTGACTAACTTTATTGAACACGTATTGCTAATTGGGGAGTTTATCATACCTATCAATCAAATATTGGCCTGGGAATATTGGGGGGAGGGGGGGGGGGGCTGGGGGCAGACAGGGGTAGGGATTTAAGATTGCTTCTGCCATCACAGGAGAGTAAATTATGACACATAACATCTGCCACCACAAGGATAAAATACAGAAAATGCTTTGGTCAGTTTTAAAATTTCTACCCCTACTGACCCCCTCCCAGGTAACAAGATGCATAGGTGCATTATTTCAAAATACCTTTCCCTTTTTTTGGTGACTCTTCATCTGATGAAACATCTTCATCCAAGTTTTCCAAACTAGTACTGGACGAACCACTTCCATCGCTTCCATGTCGTCTCTCTAATTGTACAAAACATAAAGCATCAGTAAAGTGACTGTACTGTAAAGAAGGTCTGGGAAATAAATGAGGGACTACCCAACCACCACACACAGACACTCGTTTGCCCCATGTGTACAAAATTATCAACTTAAGATTGATAGCCAGCCATGGCAAATTGTTAACAGGTCTGGGGAGGGGGTAGGGGACTGGAGTTTTAACTGACTGTCAAAACAAAATTTAAAATGTTGGGTTTAGCCATAGTTAGTCGAGCGATTCAACCAATCTCCCATGTCCAGTTGTCCATGGCAACAATATACAGTCATTCTCATTAACACGAAATTGAAAGTAATACAGACACGTTTCAGTTAATAAGCTAACATACTGGCCATCCCTTCCATGGCAGCACGTCTCATTTCCTCTCCTGCCTTTTTATCCCTCTCCTCCTTGGCTTTCTTGGACTCCTTTTCCTTCTGTCTCGCCTCAGCAAAATCTCTGCGGAAAGTCACTATATCTTCGCAAAGCTGTTTCAATTCGGTGAACTCGTCCTCGGTTCCTGACCTAAAATATTAAAACACTTATTTAACTGGAAGCTCGAAGCTTCTCTATAAATAATCAGAATAAGGAGGTACCTTTTCAAAGATCTAGATTCTTCGGATTTGTATTTTTCAAGAACTCTGTCCATACGCTCTCTGCAACTACGGCCTGTTAATTCTACAGGCTTTTCTGGGGTTGAAAAGTGGTTGCTGAGCTTTGCAGCGATAAGATCCCAATCAGATGACTTCTCAGGCCTGGCTGCATCCACTTCTATAGCAAGGTCAATGTCGTTCTGAACTAACGGCCATCTGAACGGCGCCATTGTCTACAAGATGCAAATCAACATAATTCTAACTATGTTTGCTTACATCTTAATTTAACTGTTACTATAAACAGCTATTTTATTCAAAGGTATTATCTATTGACTAAATGTGTCACAAATATCTTCTTATCGATACAGTTTTACTGGAAGTAAGAACCACTAGTGGCTCGGCAGCCATGTTGCCCGAAACTGAAAAAAGCGGTCGCGATTCACAACATCATTGAAGCTCACGAATTGCACCTCTGCGCTAAAACCATATTGAATGAAAATTACAGATGTTTATCAACTATTCTACACTCCCCTTACGCGAAATGTTTCAAAATAAAAGCAAAGAAACCTTGAAGTAAATGACTTACCTGAAAACCGTCTTCCTCACGTTCAAACACGAACTTCAAACCGCAAACCTGACGGCGGGACTTGGTCACGTGACTTCCTGACGTCCGCGGTTCGCGGGAAATGCTGAAAAACCTCTATCTTAATCTCTCTATTATCAAAAGAAGACTTCAATTCAGTTAAAATATTTTAGATTTGCTAAGTAGACACTAGGCTAGTAATGTTGTTAAGTAATATTCATTTGCTAGTAAACAACGTCAAAGTAGATAAGAAACACTTGTGGGATGTGGCTGAAATAATAAATAAAATTATAACTGTATTGCACATGCATGATAGTAATTACACAGTTTTAGTATGAGGTTAATCCCTCTGACCTGCGAGACCACAGTGCCCTATTTAGTGGCTGTATCATTACTAACATGCATGTGTAACACAGTTATATTATTATTCCAGCCACATCCCGCAAGTGTTACGCTTCTACTTTACTTTATATAATTTTTCTGTGGGAGTCTGAGTTTGTTAGCTGTGCCGTGCTGACCAAACAAGGCCAAAACAGCATTCCATGGCTGCTAACCTTCAGGGTCACTTTTTTTTAAAAGAGTTTCAGTACAGGCTTAGTCTCTCAGACACCCAAGGTTATAGTGCCCTATTAGTGGCTGAGTCATTACTAGCATGCATATATGCAATACAGTTGTCTTTGCAAGTAATAATTTAACTATATATCCTGCAAACAGACAGTTTTAGACAAATTAATGCTAATAGAGAATGCTATTGAAGCAAGACATCTGTGTGTAGCTAGTCTTTGTACAGCAGTAATTAGATTGAAGAAAGCTCACAGCACGAGTTGATAAAGCTTCAAGCAAGACGAGTTAGCAATCACACATTGAGACAAACAAAACGGGAGAATGATAGTCAGTAATTAGGCTGTACAGAACAGACTCCATCCTTGTAAAAACACCTAATATTGTAGTTAAATTGATTTCATTACAGGTGTTTAAAATTCACAAGGAAAGTACTCACAGACAAGGTGCAAGTTAGGCTTGAGGCATGTTTTAATCTTAATTTTGACTGTGTAAAAAATATTGAAAACACAAGTGTCCATTGCTATACATCATCAGGACGGCTGGTGAAACGGAGACAGGACCAATCACATAGCAGCCCTGGATATGAAACAGTTCAGGATGTTGACTATGAGGATGAATTGGATCTATTAGTTGTTTTGTCCTCTGTTGACTCGGACAAGGGTTGCATTGGTCGAATAGGTCTCTATGATAACCAAACAGGGTTATGTGTGAAGGAGACACTTATTAATGACTGGGACGAAGACTGCTGTCACTCCATTATGATGGAGAGAAATGTTATCTTGCACGTCATTAAAAGCCCATCAGGAAAGTTTTTAAGCCACTTGTATCGACTTGAAACCACTGGAGAAAAATGAGAGAATTTTCAAGGGAGTCACCAACTTATAAAATGATTAAAATTGAAGACATTAATGTAACCATTTTTTATTAAACTCATCAAAATATTATCTGAGCAAGATGTCATTTTTATCATTTATGATGTTGCCATTCTAGCAGTTGCTATTAAAAACTGTTAATATTAAGGGGAGTGTTACACAACATTAGCATAATAAATGAGTTGTCAAAATATTTGTAAAAGAATTTTGATGTAAATAAATTTTGACATTGGCACATCTAAAATAAAAGTTTAAAAACTTTAAAAAGTTAAAATTTCAAAACTTAATTGTTAGCATGTATAATATAGAATTGCTTGATATGATACCAAAAACAAAAGCAAAAGCAGTCCTTGAACATTACAAAAAATTTGAATATTTGTGTAATAGATAAAGTATGAACGGGCAATTAAAAATACAAGCTGAAGGCGAGCTGTTTGAAAGCCCATAAACTAAAGGTTGGACATGAAATATTTTATTTTCTATCAACATAAAATATTTTATCTTTGATCAATCGTCTAGGTTAGTTCTAACATATTGTGCTAATATTTTTGCAATAAAAGTTTTTGTGGCCAAGAAATTTCAAGTTTCATTACATCCAAATATGGTAGCGATCTTTATGAAACTTTAAGCTGGTCTTCACGGTCATGATTTCTTTTGTTAACATTTCATGAATTATTAATGAATTTGATAAATGAAATATAAAGTTTTGTAGACTCTAAGAATGCATAATTATGTGTTTGACTTGTACTTACAAAAGACAGCTTTGGCTGGTACAGGGGTTTGATTCTCTTTCAAGATGGCAGTTACAATTTCATGAAGTTTGATTAAAAATGTGAAGACAGTTGTAATAATTTTTAATTAATTAGAGGGGTTGTTGTTTAAGGTTGACAAAGTGGGTTATTTCTACTCTGGCTAGAGCTTGAAGCTTATTTTTATACTCAAATTCCTATAATTTAAAGGATTTCTCATAACAGCCATATTGGTAACAGTTTTAATGAGGGTTTTCTTGTGGGAAACTCAGTAGGCTTGCAATTGTCCATTGAGTCTCAGGATCATTTTTTGTTGCCTCGACCTTTATTTTTGAGTTGACTAAGTTTTATAACTACCGTGCATTTGTTCAAAAATTTAATGTAGTGGGACTTTTGCATGAAAACATTAGGATTTTTCCATCATGCAATAGGGTAATTTTGTGAAGTATAATTGTACTTTGTACTTTGTTCTTGCTCGATTTTGTGCTAAATCAACATTTGTGAATTTTTAGGTTCATCAGTCTTAAGAATTGTCGAAGTTTTGACTTATTTCATATTTTGTTTAACTTTTTAACAACTCAACAGTCATATAAATTAGAAAACAGTGGAAAAACGTGACTATAGGAATTTTTTAGTTAGCCATACCAGTCTTGAAGGCTGTATGAATTATGCCTTTTGTCCCACATAAAACCGTGTCTCGCACTGCTATTTTACAATAGCTTCTTTGCACTTAGAGATATTGTAAGGTGAATAAATTAGTGACTGATGTAATTCCTAGTTCATTGCTTAGATCTTCATAAATATCTATAAAAAATATTCCCTGATCGTCTTGGCTTATTTTAAGGGCTAGTATTTTTTAGAAGGGGAGGCCCTTTTGAAGACACTTCATGGGATCTGGATATATATATTGTCATGGTAACAACAGAGCCAAACAACAGTGTCAAGGTCATGCTTTGTAGCGGGTGGTTGAAATATGATACCTGTTTCTGAAAAAACGTTTTGGTGAAAATTGTATTTTAGTCACCCCACCCATACCCCCTTAAACTTCGTTTCAATTATTAAAGCACACTGCTGCAGACCTTTCTGGCTTGTTGGGGGTAGGGGGGACTGTGCAACCCCCTGCCTAAGGGCTAAAGTCCTGCACTTCCTTTCCAACACCGTGCGCACTTTTTCATTGGCTCGTTGCCAGTCGGTGTGCTTTCTATGCACATTGATGTTAGTACGCGTGAGATTTCGTCTTCAGCATCGATGGCGTGATCACCGAGTGAGGAACATGTGACAGACCCCTTTCAGTACTTTCCCAAATAGTAACTTGGTGCGGCTGTTTGTATTTGAAATTTTAAAAATATCTAGTGACGGAGGAGTGTGCACACATGGCGATTTTCGTAATTATCAAAACTAAGGGCCACTTCATATTCTTTTTCTTCTTGGTTTAAACCAGCAATGTGAAAATTAACGCAGATATAATAAAAAAACATCTAAAAAGTGAAGAAATACAAACTTGTGTAGAAAAAACAAAGTTTCTGGCCATTACGGTATTAGAATTTTCAGTATTTAAATAAATACTTCTGTCCGCATGCTTTCCTTGAGTGGTGAAGTTACAGTTTTTTTTCGAGAATCAAATGCTATTGAGCGCAGATGGCGCCCAAAATATGAATGCAACAAACAAACAAAAATTATCTTTGTGGCGTCTCGTGGGATATAATATTTCCAATAGCACCCAGTGGTGCTGTTGCGTAAAATATCTGTCCCACATTAACTTCTTTTGATGGCTGACAAGTTATGGGAATGCTAATATATTTCGCTGCCTAGGAAAATTTGATTTTGAGGAGAACTGAAAAATTTTAAGATATGAATTGTTTCGTCCTGTTTCCAGTTTCTTTTGAATTTGTCCCGTTTTTCAGAGTACAAAAGAACAGTAACTATAAAAATTACAAAGATGAAATGAGCTATTTTTGTTTTTGTTGGATGTGTCCCGTTTTTTCAGAATACAAAACAATAACAACTATAAAAATTGCAAAGATAAAAATGAAACAAGCTATTTTAATTTTTTTTACCGCCGAGAATTTATTGTTCCTTAATGCGGTTGTTTCCTGGGAATGTGAAACAGATACAATTGGAAAGAGATGAAGATATAATTTTTTTATGTTTAATTTTTATAAAACGCAATAAATTTTCCATTTCACGAAAGTTGATCGTTGGTCGGTTGGATGCTCTCGCATTTCGCGTGGCAAATCATTCAGTTTGGAATTTCAAAAGAGTGAATCCGGCATCCAAATCTAAAGTTTATTTCAGACTAAATTAGCATATATTTCTTAGTCTGCCAATGTTGGGGATGGGCGGGCGGTGCAGCGAATAAGAATATTCGCTTTCTTTAAACAGAATCAAAGACAAAGGAGTGGTTAAGTTGAACAATGAGCTCTATCCCAGACATTTCCGAAGAGGCCAAATATTAGATTCTTTAACACTTTCAAACTTGATCAGTTACACATATATGCTGTTTGCTGTTAGATTAGTGGGTATATTTTCCCATAAAATATATAATATACATAAATAATAGCGTTATAAAAGTAGTACAGTCTTTAAACTCTCGATCGTTACGACCGATTAGGGCCAACTTCGTTTCCCGGCCTAAATCAAGTTTCGAATTTCGCGTGATTTTCTCTCACGTCTTGAAATCAGCGAAACATCTGTGGGTATCTACTTGAATTGTATGGAATCAGTGAAGAAGCTCAGTTTGTTCTGGAATACGATTATTCGAAATAACTTTTTGACCGTTTTATGCGTGTGTTTTACTTTTACTTCCGGTCAGCCTGTTCCAGATCGAGGAGTGAGGCCTGGAACTGAGTAACTCAACTTTTCTTTCAAACGACAAAGTTCTTGGCAGACGATGAGAAGACAAGAGATGGTGAGTTAATGTTGTTTTGTCGTTAACTGTACGTATTAAATTCCCATAGCTTACTGAACCAACACCAGCTTAAGAAAATTAAGTCGGAGATGCTTTCTACAGACTGAACTGCGATCAAGGACAATCACGGTGCTGTTTATTATATTCGCCACTCGTACACGCGCCTTAAAATTTTCTCATTTGTTCGCGTATCTAACTGTTTTGTCCGTACATTTTAACCCGAATAGTTTTCCAACATTAGTAGAATTAGACAAAAAAATAGCAGTCCCAGTTAGTGGAGTGTTGTTTTCAGGGGCAATTGAGTGTAATCATATGCGGCCACAAATAAAGTTGACGCTAAATTCTTCAGGAAACACGTCATTGACGAGAGATGAAGTCACAGTTTTCGTAAGAGAACGTGGCTGGAACTGGTGTTGGTTTTTCAAGCTTTTATCAGAGAAATGGCTCTGTATTGTTAATGAAATACAGAAAACATCCTATTTTTCGCCTTTTGGTGGATTCTCTGGCATGATTTCTTTGCAGATGGTGAATGGATTTAGGTAAAGAGAACTAAACCATTTCGATTTGTCATTGTGTGTGTACTGTGCGTAGTTAACGATCCTTCCTCGATACAAGATTACATCACGCTTCTTTCACCGCGGCGTTTATAATGGTCAAGTTAATGTTAAAAGTTTATGTCGGATTATTACTAGCGAATTCGCTCAGTGTACAGAGAATGGCACTTTTAAGCTTTAATATGTTTTCTTACTCACCTGACGGATTTTACACGCCACTTGTCGTGTAAGAAGGGATCCTTTGAAAGTTAAATGTTAAATTTTCGCTTATAAACATAAATGGCAGTATCAGTTTTATTCAGTCAATGTACGCGTCATGGATTAAAACATTTGAATAAATAATTTGCAAGTTTAAAACAGATTGATAACCCTGTTTATCTAGATGTTAGTGACGGCATGTAATGCAAACATGTTTTGTTCCGTGGAAAGAACTAGAAAGACTGCAGGCACTTTATTCATGATCTTATAACAACCCAATACATTTCTAGTTCAGTTCAGTTTTAATTGACCAGTAGATTTGAACGATAAAAGCCAGTGATTTGGACAGCTTGCCATAGTTTGTGTTTGCCTAGATGTCAGTGTTAAGTCATGAATCGCATTTATGCAATGTATATCATTTATATTCACAGTATTTTAGACTTAGCAGTATTGTTATTTTGCGTTGAAGCATGGAGCACACAAAAATTAAGTGAAGGTACTTTCATTTTCAAATCCAATTCCATGTCAAATTTGTTTTGGAGATGATATTGAAAAGAAAATATTATGTATAATATTATTTTGTTTTTCCGGAATTCTGTCAAGTATATATTATATATAGATCGTTAGAGTTTAACAGAAGGTCAAATAAGGTTTAACCGAAAAATTTTCCAATGAATTTTTAAAAATATATTTATTATTTTATAAATATATATATTCAATATATATTTACATACAAATTGCAGTTATTTAAATATATATTTATTTGCAGGAACTTTATTAAAGTAAATAACTTTGAAGCTGTACGTGGGAAAACTGTAGTAATTGTAATATTGACTTACTTACAGGAAGTATAGCAGATATATTTAGGGGATCTATGATATTAGCTGAATTGTCAGTGGGTTGTCATTGAATTTGTTTTGGGGCCTCAGACTTACATGTTAAAAATATAAACAGGATTTTTCTGTATTTATATTTTTCATTTCTTGTTAATATATTTCATTGTATTGAAAGGCCATGAGATTGTAGTACTGGTCGTCAGTCTAGAAAATAGTCCAATATACATTAAACTTATAAATTTAACTTGTTTCTAAAAATGTTCACCTTGCATAATAAAAAGATTTGTTCTGGGGTCAACATCATAAAGTTTTAAACATTTAACGATCAATGTATAAAAAAATGTTTCAAATTTTTTTAGTATTAGTATTTATAAATGTTAGTTAATACAACATTATTCAAATGTGATTTTGCTGAAACATGTCATGCAGTAAGTAATAGCTTAACCATATTCTAGCTTGAGTATAGTTCTTAATACTTCAAACTAATTTCTTGATGTTTTATGCAGTAGGAAGTAGTTTCATGTAATTTGTTCATCATTCATATTAAAAACAGTCAGGTAGTCTGGTAGAAGGCAACTAAATTACTAAAATGAAATCTAATTTGGGGCATCACAGATGAACAACTCCAAAAAAAATATTAGGAAATTGAAAGTAATATCAAGATTTTAGAATCTAAGAATTGTAGTTTAGTTAGAGATCAGATTTAGAAGATAAAAATCAGTTCTCTTGTACTTCTCTTTGTAAGTGACAGCTGTTTGTCAAATGGGCTTGGTTTTTTATTTTAAAGTGTGCACAGCACATAAGCAATCATAACATGGTTAAGTTGAACGTCTGGTTGTGTGTACTCCAGAGAATGTCTGTTATGAACGAGGTTAACTGACATTTCACCAACTTGAGCAGAAGTCATTTTCAGAGCCAAGTGATTTGTGTGTTGTCATTGAGTAGAACTCAAGTGCTCAGTTTGTTGACCTGATTGGTCAGTTGAGACATATAATGATTATATTAAAATATGTTATAAAAAGCAATGTTTTAACAGGCTTATCCAGTTCAGTAAGGCTAGTCTAAATGAAGGCCTGTGTAAGTCTCCCAATAGAGAGACTGGGCCTACAGTTTAACAACCTTATCTGAGAAGATGGAAAGGTCAAACCATTTGCAAATTATAGAACAAAGGCAGAACCTTCTAAGTTGTTTTAAAACCCTGAGTGTGTCTCTGACCAGGAATAGAACCCTGGCCTCCCACATAGCAGACTGGCACCTTAACTTTGTAGTCTCACAAATAAAATTGCTTGCTATTTAAAACTTGTTAGCAGGTGAACAAGAGCTCACTCTTTAAATCAATAGCCATTATTTTAATACTTGGCCATAAAACTAATATAAATTGGAACACAAAAACCATAAACTTTAAGCTAATATAAATAGGGGAGCAAAGATCAGATTAAATTTTTCTGCCCAAAAAAAAGAGAAAAGCAACACAGCTGTGCATTCTTTCCAAAATTATTTTCTAAATTTTAACTCTTCTCCAGATGATTTCAGTCTGAAAAGCAGTTTTTGAAGATGGAATATTAATAATAATTTGCGCCAATAATTCATTATGTGGAGATACATTATTGGAGTTTCTAAGCTGTCAAAAAGAAACAGGGATTGCATTAATGCAAATATCATACATTTTTATGCAAACTACTTCCCCAAAAATGCATTTTCGAATTTTTAATGCGTCTGTGGGATGCAGATACAGAAACTTACTCTCATAGATCCAGTTTTATGGGACTTATTCAAGACTTCTGCAGATTCCAAACCAGCAAGCTCACAAAGTCCTGGGACTCAGAGTAAAACTAAAAATTTCCAGAAGCAATGAAAAAGAGAATTAACTTGGCTTCATTATGAAGAGAGAGAGACATAAAGTAACGTGAAATGAAGATGGTGAAATACAGTAAGGTAATGGGTAAATGTTTTGTTCACTTTGTGAGGAGTTCTTCTGCAAAGAGCTGCCAAGAGATTCAAACATTTTCATAAAAATGAAATTATTAATACCTAAAGCTTTTGTGTTACTGTTTGTCAAATCACAAAATATGAGTGCAGTGCTGACTGGTCAGAATTTTCAAGAGCAAATAGAATGCCCAATCTACTTGCCCTTTGGACAGCTTACTGAAAATCAAACACCGTCAGGTGATTATGTTTAATTTGTTTTTCGCAGATTAATATTGCATGCGTAATGGCAAGTGAGAAAAATAACTGTGATAAGTGTTTATTTCTTTGAAAGTTCTAGTTTTATTAAGTCTTTTGAAATTGTATATTGTGCTCATATTTCTAGTAGATTTGCATGCCATTTATGTTAAATATTACCATTAATATATGGGTTAAACTAAATGAGTAAACATTTGCCAGAGTATAAGGCCGGGTATGTGGTATTGGAATATTTAAAGATGTACTCTACATATTTTTCCTGACTTGTAGGAAATAATGATTTAGTAGGTTCATTAGTCCCAGGAAGTTTATCAGCATGTTACTTCTCCTAAGCTAACTTATACAATAAGTAAATTTTGTAATAAGAAACAACTTGCTAATCAAGTAAATGAAATGTGCTAAGGAAGATGTAAAATGAGATCTCAAAGTAGATCTTATAACTCAGTGTTCAGGATGCCAGATTTGAATGCAATTCCCACTTTCGCTCCTGATTGTATTTATATTTAGGATAACCCGAGATTTAAATCCGCCTCACTTTGTAAAAAGCTAATTAGTCTGCCTCCTTCCAGTTATAACTCTTAACCATGTTGTGTAATGAGTTATTCTTGAAGACATTAAGGAACACAAATATATGAACATTTCTGGTGAGAGTACTGTTAATTGTGTCATCCTAACACATTTTTTTAAAATGAAATACAGAATTCTCCAAAGCTGCTCATATGAAAATTATAGGTTCTAATTGTTAGAATTTCCCAATCTTTGTCTGCATCCCAAGTGTTAAAAAATTACTATTTAACAATATTTACTCAATCATCTTGTCAGAGCTAATTGTCTGTGAAATACATGGATGAATTGATTTCGTTATAGACTGCTCAGCCTAATCATGAAAACATACATATTACCAAAAATCCCTTCCTGTAAGGTCCTGAATTTCTGTAGAATAAATATTGTTTTGAATAAAACAGGACTTGGTGTATTTGTATTCCTGAATATTCTCCCTGTTGGCCTGCAGCAGAATATTATTATGTAATACTCCTAAAATTGCAGTGACCTAAAGCAACTGGTATGTAGTTTTGTTCCGCTTTGTTGATTTCAAGATTGGCAATATTACTACTTTAAGCTGTTAAAAAATTAATGGTATTTCTTGAAACAGACATGGATTCTATGAATGTCTTTAGGAAATGCAATGAGGGATGCTATCTTTTGCAACTTGGAAGGATTTTTATTTATTTGTAGTAAAACAAATTTTTGACAAATTTAACTTGATTTGTGAACTTTATACCGAGTTTAGGGGAAAGGAAATGATGGAAATGATATTGGCTGATGGGTCACAACTGTAGCCAAGAATCCTAGGCCGGTACTAGGTTTCCAAGGGTGAAAACTTTCTGAAATTGCAGCTGAATATTTATTATCTATGCTTACAAGTACATCGAAGTTGCATGTTTGTTAAAAGATAAGCTTCAGGTGCAACATTACTGTAACGTATTGATTATTTACTTGTGCATTAATAGAAAAGCATCATAAATTGATTTCTTCATATGATAATGAGTTCATCATTATGCCTTGTTTGGTTGTGACTCATCCTCACCTGCTGTGTCAGCCAATATTATCGTATTCATAATTGCTTTTGACTACATTTTGTTAACTTGTCCTGATCAGTCAGACTTGGCATCAGAACAAACTTTTTTTTTAAATAAGGGAAGACCATACTAATTCAGAATACAAATTTCAACTTTTTTGATGTTCCATGCTTGGCCAGAGTATTGCGTCAGGGTCACAAGACAATTCTTGTTAACGTTTGCTCCTGATCTTCAATTACTTTCAACTGTGGGTACATGTTTTTATTAGTTTGAACATTATATATTTTGCATCGTTATAATACTTAATATGTCTAAAAATAATTGTAAAATATAATTCAGCTTGCTTCGTTGCTTAGTAAGTCAGTTTTTAGTAAAGGCAATTAATTTAAACTTATCTGTGCTAAATTATGCTGTTAATGATATCTCGGGAAAGATTAAATAAAAGTTATAGCTAAAATTGAATATTATAGAGATTTTTGTCTAAAATTTTGTGTTGTCAACAGTGTTTTGATTTACTGCCAGGTTATATGTTATTAAGTTTGATTTACTATTTACCAGGATGTGACTCCTTAACTGTCATTAATTCATTGACTGTGAATTTAGCTCCAAAATCAGAGCCAGTCTGAAGTTTTATTTTAATAAATTTATCAGTACATCATGTTTAGAACACCATGATGTATTAATAGATTATTAAACTCCCTTGCTAGGTCTGTATGGAAAAATATCAGACTGAGGTCTTGATAGTATGGACAGAGTGCAGTGAGATTTGTACAAAAAAGACTGAGGTCTGATATTTTTACATACAGACTGAGCAAGCAAGGTTAATAATTCGTTAATTATATGAC
>JAOCPT020348615.1:0-13400 GCA_026546935.2 Palythoa grandiflora | reverse complement strand
ATTCTCAGTAATCAGCTAATTTTTTGGTCGATTCTCAGTAATCAGCTAATTTTTTGGACGATTCTCAGTTCTTGTTTATATAACCTTTTTCCTTTTTAAAAGACAGCCCACCCGTGATTAAGGTCATGGATAACTGTTGCTACTGCCATTGTCGTAATCCCTTGCATTCAAAGGTCTTAAACTGAGTTTTATTGTACACTACCGTGAAGGGCGTTTCAGTGAACACTCTTCACAACATTTTCGAACTCGCTGTAACGAACAATTTTGAATAAGAAAGAGACTCAGTCAATGAGAACGTAGACAATGACGATGAGCCTGAGGACCTGTTAATATTAACATTGGTTATGCTATGGTAGATGACCTAAAATTGGTCATTTGTAAGCTAGACAAAAAGTTGTTGCCGTTTTTGTTTGTATACAATCTCCTCTCTTGATGAATTGCAACTGTATTAAGTCAATACGTGCATTATTTTACGTACTTACTCAAGTAAAGCCAAGAAACTACAAGGATGTCTATTTTCAGTTTCATTTTTTTGTGGAGGAATTACTTGAGAGAGGGCGTTTGGTTGAGAAAATATGGTAAGTTGGTAATGCATTCTTTATAATAGAAACAAATATGTTTCTTCAAACTATCTCAAAGAAAACGCACAAAACTACAAACACTTAACCCGGATGTTGTCATAACAGCTGGATTGAAAAGATCTTCGGACTCGTCATTATTGTCAACATCTTCCTCATCGTCTGAGTCTGTTTCGTACTCGTTGTAGTTGTTGTAGTTTACAAGTAATTCGTTCTATATATTTTGAGAAGGAAGATTCTAATCAAACTAAGCCGATTCTCAGTAATCACTAAAGTATTTATTCTCAGCAATCAGTTAAAATTCTTCTCGAATTTCAGTAATCAGCTAAAATTTTAGACCATTCTCAATAATCAGTTAACCCCATTCACACCCTCTTGGATCCAGGCAGAAAATTCTCGATTGCAAGGTACACGCTTTTTTTATAAGAACAATTTTATAACAATACGAGGCTTAAATCTGCCAAAATTTAAGAACAATTTAATTAATATCAAGTTCAGGCTGAAGCTTCAAGCTTGATAACTGGGAAAGTTTTTGTGATAGAAAATTGACTAAAACTTAGCGATACAGCTTAAGATAAAAAACTTGAAGATTCACTGTAAAGACTGCTCCACAAACAATGAAAGTAGTTCGCCGTACAACACATGTGTGGCGCAAGGCGTTTCATTTTCCAATACCTTACAAGTTTTATTTTGTCTTCTTCATTAAAAACCGGTCACAGGAATAAGAACAAATTAAGAACAATCTAAATTGAGGAGGGGGCGTTGGGATTTTCGGTTTTGCGGTTTCAGCTATTTTTTGGAGCGGTTTTTCGGTTTTCGCACAAAAAAACTGCGGTTTTTCGATTTTGTTGTCCTTTACGGTTTGCGGTTTTTCCTTTATGTATAGCAATCGTTTTTTGGTTTTTGGCAAAAAATACTATCGGTTTTGCGGATTTGACAGGTTTTTAAAACCTGGGAAGCATAAATATTCGGGTATTGATGTTTTTATGCAGTTTTCGGATTTGATCAAAATTTATTGCGGTTTTTCGGTTTTGGGTAAATTTTTGTGCGGTTTTGCGGTTTTTAAGGTGCCCCAACACCCCCCTCGCACAGGTTTCGAGCCAAATTTAATGTTTATATGGCCTGGGAAAACCGGCGTAACTGAAGAAAGAATCCCCCCCCATCCCTGTCAGACCGCGGTGGCTGATATATCTCGCCCACGTGGAAGTAAGTTACCGGATTGAATCCCCAGTTGTAATGGTAAGCCGGTGTGTCGCTTGAAGATTGCGACAGCCAACTTTATACTCGTATAACACGAAAGCAGAGCAATCGAACGAATTATTCCGCAAACAGCTCAGTTTCTGTTTTTCCTCACTTCATCGTGAACGATAAATTTTTAAAGTTTATTTGACTGACCAATTTTAAGAAGTATCATCTCAATTAACTAAATTCCCCTAAAACAAATTTTGCACAACGCGGGCGAAACATATCATTCTGATTGTCCACATAATATTAATAACACGTCTTTAAGTTTACTCCATAACTTATAGCACCACATGCAATGTAAATATTTTAATCTTGAAAATGGTATCGAGAGGATACCGAAACGTCGAATAAATCTTGCCGTCTTACTTTAAGTTTATTGGATAAGAAACTCAAAACTCACTTTTAGGGAAACCGTTGTCTCGTTATTCTGGCAAAACTTTTGGTTGTGTGTAATGGATCGGTGACTGGTTTTGAGTCTGGAGCCCCGGCCATGATGAATACGTGCTGGTTTTAAAATTAAGATAATACTAAAAATACATTTCAGTGGAGTATAATTACATTTATTGAAAAATAAATCTTTATTTTTGCCAGATTTCTACATGTAAAAATGAAGTTTAAGCTCTTCAAAAAAAAAAAAACCCCGCTGCAACTGAATAAAATTGTGCAATTCCAAGAACGCCTCGTTTTCATGAAAATGTCTTTTTACAGAATTTAGCGAAGTTCGGAATCAACCATTATTTTTGAAGAACGTCTCAATGCACAGAAAGTTTTAAATAGATTTCAAAGCCCTTATATTTGAAAATGTGTGCATGAGTTAGCTGTTTTATTGTTTCATCCGAAAATAAATTGAAAATGGTGCAACTTTTCAAAAATGATTATTTCAATCATTACTATTTTTTATTACGAGGTCCAACTTGTATTACTTTCAATCACAATTGGAAACATTTTTTTTTAAAAGATATTAAAATCTTGGCCCATAAAGAGCAATGAGTCTTTAATAACTGCCAAAAACTTTTTTATCTTCTGAAGTTGAACTAAAAGTTATTTTCAAATTGAATTTTTTTAAAACAAATTAAGAGCAGGTTTTAAATGTTTTCAATATTAAAACGTTTTATCGCCCCCGGAGTGCATTTGCCATTTGGCTGAGCTCAATGAACGCCAGATGAATTGATTTATTTCTCGGCAGGAGAATATTGCTCTTTGAACAGGTAACAAATTAGACAGCACAAAACAATTCTAATAGAAGAAAAAAATGCTAATTTAGCAAGCTATTTTTGCGGCTTTGTTTTGTTGTATATCTCATAAATGATTCACAGGAAATCAAAAGTGCAATCTGTTTGGACATTGAGAAAGCAAACAAAATTGCAAAGAACAGAAATCTAACTACAATCCGAAAAACTCTCGGTTGAGTGTTTCCAAATGCGAGGAAAACAGTATCGCTAAAGTTTTTCAGACGCAGACAGACTGAAACACGACAAATTTTGATCTTCCGTTCAAAAATGCGAAACTACAACCCAGAAGACATAAAGGTAGATAAAATTCTGTTATTATAGCTACAAAGTGTTTTCATGTTTGTTGAAAAACACCTACCCTATAACATCAAATATTGTAAAATTTTAATTAAGCGTTTTTTCATAGAAGTAGTTTGATTTTTGCGTGCATTCGCATCTAATTCGTCTTGGCGTTTTGTTGAACATTTTGCTGTTTTCTGAAAGGAAAAATAAAAACTTAAAATGTTCTTTCTCGTCATAGCTATAACCGTAAAATCATCAAATTACAGAAATCGTATTAAAACGAAAAAGTAGAGCAGTAAAATTAAGGTTGCATTTATTCTAACAAAGTGATATTTTATCCGCGTAGGGAGGCAGTTTTTTGTGAAATTAGTAACGCAATATTTGTTCGTCTTTTAGTAAGAAAACTCAGGATCAAATTGTAGGGAGCCGTAATAAAACAACAAACAGCGCAGTGAAAATAAATAATATTCCACGAAGGGAAGTCAGTCAATATTTGTAACCGAAATTTTAGAGATTCGCTTTTTGCACGATTAGAAATTTATGATTCTAAAAGGCGTAAAAATACTGAATTAGGGTGGTCCTTTGCCAAATTAATACAATGCAATAACTTTACTATATTTGATCCATATTTTTCACTTTAACCAAGCAAGCGACGATTGCAAGCATGACGCTACGTCAAAAACATTACTTGAGTTAGCTACACCGACTAAAATGGAAAAACATTTCGCAAGAAATGAATGATCAAATACATTAAATTTTCAAATATTATTTTATAAAAAACAGACTATGGACAGATGAAATGAACAATGCGATGTGAAGAATGAAAAAATATTCAAACAAGTTTGAAAAAATTATTCAGTTTCTTTCTTCTCATCAGCGGTGCTGCAAAAATCTGCATTAGAGCGTTACGAAGCACTTGGTCTATCGATGTGCATGTGATAAAAGCTTCAAAGTAGAAATCAGCGCTGGGAATTGTAACATGAAATATTCAAAACTTGCGTTTTCACTTTCGCAAGACAAGAGTTAGTAATAAAATTCATTTTAAAATTTTATCTATAGAAGCTAATGATTTACTGAATATAATAAGGAATTCAAGTCGATAACAATCAATTTTCACTACAACGCCATTTCTACTCAAACAAACAAAACAGCGTGAATTAGTTCCTCTTCTGGCAAAGCGTATATCTTGGTTCAAAGCAATGACAAACAATCTTAGATGTCTAGAAATAAAATCGAATGGAAATCCGCTGAATGCATTGCTGTAATGAGATGAAGGTTGCAAGAAAGCACCGCAAATTTATAAAAGATCTTCGACCTTTTTAATTAAGACAAAACAAAACACTTGAAAAAGCTGTTTTTAAGCCATTTTGAAGTTGTTTGTTGAAGCCTAATAGTTCAAGAACATTCGAGAATATTTTAAAAATATTGTTGCACTTAACTTTCCTTTTTAAGCCCTCAAGGGATTTTGATCGAGTTGTTTCGAAAACGTTAACCCGGCATAAAAGCCAAATATTTCGATGCTGCTATTTTCAAAGCAATAAGGAAGGACCATAATATCTTAAGCTTTTTTCAATATTGATATCAACCTGCGACTACTTTAAATGTTTTATATTTTAATTGGTTAAAATACCACGGTAATTTAATAAATCGAAACATTGTTTTAATAAATATATGGCTTAAATTTTATTCTCTGTTATCTTACATGCACTTTTAGTCACTGACCTTTTTTTAACCCTTACAGCCCCAAGCAGATTATCAACCTCCAACTTCTCCTACACAACTTTAACAAAACAATAGAACTGGTAATGAGAAGCAAGGAATTGATCAAATGAAATAAGATGAAGAAGTTGAAATGCCAAATTCTCCCAAACTGCTTATATAGGAAGTATGGAGCTCAGTTAGGAGAATTTAACAACACGTCATTTGTTGTGCTTGGGGCTCAAAGGGTTAAGCTTTCCAACTCCCGATCTCTCGGCTTTTTTTAAAATTTGAATAACTAAAAATAATTAAATGTTTACCTCCAATGTTATTTATATGTTCATTAATGTACGAGGGTCTTTTAAATTGTTTTCAACTTTAAAAACACGGCGCTTTTGAGGGTCGATGTTTTTTTTATCAAAAATTTAATTGTTGAATTGGGCAACAGAAATATTAGTCCACGAACCTACTACTCTACTACTCTTCGTTTAAGAGGCTACACCAAAAACTCGTACTTCGTGTTTCATTGACCTAATCCAAACACCTCGAAAACAATAAAGACCTCGGGGCTCCTCGGGTACTTCATTATTTTCTCATTTTATTGTTTGGAACGGGTGATGAAACACTCTCGCTCGTTTTTGATCTATTACATCAGTTTGCAAAAAAGTGGCCAAGGATTGACTACATGCATGCAATTGAGCTGACGTCGCGTCTTATCATAGGTTGAATAAAAAGGTTTAAAAACTATTAAACCATATTAGTTATAAAGAGCTGCTGCTTTTGAAAGTTATCCCTTAATAATTTTCTTGAACAAAACCCACCAGCCAACCTCGTTCCCAGTACTTTTCCCTAGAAGGCAGGAGGGGCGCCCACCCCTCCCGATTACTTGAATATAGCCCTGGGAACGAGGTTAAACATTTAGCAACCCTGACTAATCTATTTTTTTTTTCGTGAATCCGCAGGACAAACTGACTGAAGAACAGATTGAAGGTGAGCAGGGCGTGATATCAGTCAAAGCCACAAGAACTCATTTCACCTTTTAGATTTAGTCAGAGTTAGCCGACTACGCAGTGGTTTAAAACTCAGTGCTATGCTAACGCATGTGGGACTGTGGCTGGGAACTGACAGAACAGTTCACAGCACGACCTAGGGAGAGTAGAACACCAATGTGTTTATTTGTGGCAGTAAATTAATAAAATGAAGAGTTTAAAGAAGGAAAGCCACAAAAACTCCTTTCTCCTGTGATTTGGCCAGAATCTTAATACGCATGCGCACGGACATATTGCTGCAACCTCTTGTCGTGAGTTGTCTACACAGTTGTTGCCATCTCAAGTAAATTAGCTGTGCACATGCGTAGTCAGGTTCTGGCCAAAGCTACAGGAAAAGTGAGCTCTTGTGGCTTGGCCCTCTCGGAACTCTTCAGCAAACATGCTAACACGAAGGGGAGTCCCGATGTACCCCTCCTTTTTTTGGACAGTAGATGATATCGAATTAAAGCATTAAAGCAAGATGAGATATTTAAAGTACAGTAAAAACCCGCAAGTAAGAACGTAGTTTTCAAGAACCTGCTACGCTAAAATTTGCCAGTAAGAACCCCTCCATACAAGAACCTGTTTAGTCTAAAGTTTCAAGCAGGTTATTATCGTGTAACTGTACAAGGCAACGTAGTACATGCATGTTATGTTCAAAAGGAGGAGTTGATTCAGCGATTCAATTTTTCTCAAAATATCAAAATGGCATCAAAGTTTTTAAAAAGTTTAAACAAACGTTTTTAACTCTTTGAGTCATCTTCAGGTTCAATTAAAACTTCACGGAACAACCCAGTTATATACAGTTAATAGATGTTAAGTTATCCCCGAGGGGAATAGAGACAAAGAAAAGGCTTGAACTTGTTTATTCAAATTAGGACGGAATTTTGCAATGAGTAGAGATTAAATGATACGGCGAATAGTCCAGGAAAAGGCAGGGGGGATAGCTTTCCAGGAGAAAGAGTGGCTTGGATTTAAGGCGAGATATCGGGCTGGTTCAGATAATCTGGTTGTGTCTTTATGTTCCCTAATGCGTTCCTCAAGATTTCTTGGTTTCAATTTTTCTTATTATTGTCATTCTTACATTAATGCTTATTTAGTATGCCTATTTAGGGAGTTGGCTGAATACCACTATATTCAATTAACTACAATGTAATTTTTCTTTGGAAAATAAGAACCAATTTAAGAACCTTAATAGCCTTAATTTATGCTAGCTACCATTTATGTAAGAACCTGTTTAGGATAATTTGGGAAATTACAGGTTCTTACTCGCGGGTTTTTACTCTATCGAAAGTTCCGCTAGCTAATCCTCTGTTCTTTGAACCTTTGCTTAACAGAATACAGAGATGCGTTCAAGTTTTTCGACAAAGACAGCAACGGATATATCACAACCAGGGAGCTGGGGGCGATCATGCGCTCCCTCGGACAGAATCCAACAGAGACGGAGCTTCAAGACATGGTTAACGAAGTGGACTACGATGGTTCGTACCTTGAAAACTGAATTTGTTGACTGAATCAACAACCAGTTTTTGATTTTGTGGGAAACCGTAAGTTTGGCGCTAGTAGGGAATTTCACAAATAGTCTAAAATGAAGTATATACGAACGGGTCCAACATGCACAGTTAAAGCTGAGTCCGAGCAATAAGTGTATAAGACTTGTAACCTCTTGGTTGGGGAGTTTGAACTAAGTTGTGTCGGCTTGACCACGACAGCTTTACCTGACATGTTCCGGTCGACTCGGCTGTATAATCAGATTGAACCCTGGCCAGATCACTGCGCATGCGTTGTGTCGGCTTGATCACGACACTTTACCCGGCGCGACTTGTTCTAGTCGACTCAGCTGTATAAATGAGTACCAGCGTCTACTGAATGCTATTCTGCGAAGTATTTGATGTTCCGCCATCCTGAGGGATCAAAGAATCTCATCCGCTCAATACTGCAGAAATCGGAGATAAGCACCGGCTCGAAACAAAACAGAACCCAACCAATAAAACTGAACTGAACGGAACAAAATATATAAAAGGAACAAAGCTTAACCGAGTAAATTCAAACGGGACAGAATCCCGGGGACGGGGGAAACTCCCGTGTATCGTAGAGCGGGTATAATCGTCAGAAATTTTCTAAAATACCCCTAAAAGATACCAAGTTTTATGAAGGCGGACATGGTAACATAATGTTTTTACCCCTCAAAAATACCAGCTATGTTTTAATGTAGTGAGATACATGTTAGAAATTGGGCATAATTAAACAATAAAAGCAAATTTAAAAGCTTTCGTTGCTGTTTTTTTTAATGTAGTATATGTTATTATCTTAAAAAGATACCCTAAAAGATACCAGCTTAGATTCTGTGGCCCAAAAACTTTTTAGACATGAACCCTAAAAGATACCAGATTCCTGACTTTTACCCCAATGGATATGACGATCATCCCCGCCCGTTGCCAACTGGCGCCCCCTCCCGCCTGGGGACAGAATAGAGCCGAATGGTTCCCATGCCAGCAGAATGGAACGCACTCTAAACAGAACGGAACTGATCCGAATGCATCGAAAAGGAACGGAACATTACAGAACCAAATGCAATTATTTAGAATTAAACTTAGAATGCATGCAAACCGAACGCGCTGAACATACCGGAAACGAAAGAAAAAAAGAGAACAGACCAAACAAAAATCATCGGAAGCAAACTGAACCGAACAGAATGGAACAGAAATAAACAGAGAAACATACTAAAGATTTCCCTAAAGTAAAAAGTTTGAACGAGTTAAACAACTTTGTAATTTACAAGTTTAAGGTTTTTAAAAGCATTATTTTCCCCTTTTTGAACAGGGAATGGCGTAGTTGATTTCCACGAATTTGTAAACATGATGATAAATCAGAACAACAACACTTTGGATCAAGAAGAATTACTGGAAGCATTTCGAACATTTGATGGCGACGATAAAGGTTACATATTCTCCAACGAAATTCGGTTTGTTTTACGTAACATGGGGGAAAATATTCCGGAGAAAGATATCAGTGAAATACTACAAGACAAAAGACATGGAAAGAACAGGAAGATCACATTTGAAGGTGAGAAAAGAAATTTGCACTTCGAGACTGATCGTTAAAAATGTCCCAATAGGAACTTGCTAAAAATGTCCCATAAGGAGCTTCTTGAAAATGTCCCATTATAGGGGCTTCTTAAAAATATCCCCCAGGCGCTCGTTAAAAATGTCCCATTAGGCGCTCGTTAAAAATATCCCACCAAGAGCTCGTTAAAAATGTCTCAGCAGGAGCTTGTTAAAGAAGCGTCGGTACGAGCTGGAAAAAAATATAGTGCTCCCTGAATTAGTCACGTGGTTATGCATGGGAAGGTGGAGCAAAGGGTTAGAGATTGGGCGTTTGTATGATTTTGAAAATTTAACACGAATTGTACAGTCACTTTTTAAATTAATGGGGTGTGTATACTGTTCGAGATAAAGAATTTTGAACACTACAGCAACTGTAACTTTCCATTGCTGTATTCACATTATCAAAGTTAAACGCCAAATAAAAGAATACCAAAATATACTGTAATAGTATTACAAAAAGTTTACTGCTCAAACTTTAATTAGAAAAGCGGCTATGTTTTCTGAGGATGTTTTTATCCCAGAAGAACAAAATCTACGTTGTTCTTAAATTTTGGGTAAATTTAAGCCTCGACATTCTTCAAAAAAAGCATGTAAGATGACATCTGGCACACTGTTAATCTTGTATAATTATCTTTTTTATCTCACCTACAAACAGGGTCTCCACGCCCGATCAAGGGAGAGAGGAATTGGGGTGGGGAAGGGGGAAGGAGAACCTGCGCAGAACCCACTGAATCGACAATCCAACCTTCTTTCCCTCCCCCTTTCAATTCCTCGCGAATCCGCCCCAGTCCCTCTCTCCCTTGATCGCGCGTGAAGAGCCTGTTCGCAGGCTATTTTTCATCTGCCTGACGAGCTTTTTTGCTGTTTTTTTAATGAACGATAATTTTTGTATATCTCGGTTTTTTGAGGCTAGTCTACAACCGGGTATCAAAAACAGCTGTTTCTTCTCTACAACAGGCCCAGGTCTCTGAGGATTTAATGGCCCATATCTCCACCCTGAATTCTGGTGAGTCCCCTTCGGACTGGTTCATTACTAACTTTCAATATTTTCTTTTTTCATGCAGAATTTGTGAAATTGGCGAAGCCAGAAATTTGAATTTGCCCGATGTGCCTGGAACCACAAATTAAAGGCCACTGGACTTGATATGACTTTTTATTACAAAACACGTTTACAAAACTTTACAGATAAACATAAGGGTCAGCGAAAGGATGCTGTATACTTTACTTTTTTCGAAATAATTATCAACATTTTCTTAAGGTTCCATGCAAATGGTTATTGGGAGAATGAAATTCTGCGACAGTTTCTGTTACTTGCAAAACAGTTTTATTTTTTTAAATAAAAAGCATTAAATATACATCATTAAACTAGTTCCCAATTTGCATTGTAGTTTCTTTTGCAAATGAAACCAAACACCTCTTGCTCAAGGCTATATTATAGTAATAACGCCTACATTTCCGGCCATTTTAGTTCTAAGTAACTGGATCCACGTAAGAACTAGGGAGATAACAACAGGACTGGGGCGATACATGTGCTTTACACCAATTCCCCAAGTAAGACCGGCACTTGTGCTTGAGAGGTTTAAAACGGATTGGTCACGATACTTTTTCAAAAATAAATACTAGAACAATTAATATAACACGTTTTTAATTGAAATAGCCGCCAAGTTCCCATTTCTTACGCGGATCATCACTCAAGTCTTTCAATAACTCCCCGTAATTCATCTGTATTTCCGGTTATTTTAAATTTAAGCGAACTACAATCACTACCCATAATGCATTGGTACTTCCAGTTAATATTCACGTTTGTAGCAATTGCTCGATTGGAATCACTAGGCGAAAAATGTTTAAGAATAAACCAAACATTTCCGTAATTGATTGGAGGTCATTAAAATTTATAAGAATTTTATAACATATCGTCTCCACTAGTTCAAGTTACCAACACAAAACATGATTATCATGACATTGGTAAATCTAGGCAAAGCGAGGGTAGAATGGATATGGCCGAGGGAAGAATAGGGTGGGTGTGTGCGTGTGTTTGTGGGAGGAGGGGTGAGGGGGGTGTAGTAGGTTACCCATCCCTCATGACACGAGTCCAAAATTCTTTTTTTGTTTTCTACCAGGACCTCGACCACACGTAACCGAATATTTTGGAAAACCGAGATTTCGGGCGGTCTTTCAAAACGATCTCAAACTAGATTTCTAGAAACCGATATTTAGGATGGAAAAAAATACAACGTCAAAGGAAGAATTCAGTCTATTCCGTGGCTAATGAGCATACAGTCTAATGCGCACGCACACTTCGTAGATGAAGCCGAGTATGTTCAAATCGTTTTCGTGTGTACGTGTTGCCGGGAAAAAGCGAATCCGAAACGCTTTGTGTGGACGCAGATTTTTCATATAGTCAAAGAAAAATATATCCCATTTTCGAAAATATCGAGATACGTGTCAACGGGGTCCAACAGTAACTTGCGTTAAACATGATCATGACAATTAAAATTTATTGAAATAACATTTGTGGTTTCAGAGCTATATTTCAGAAATTTTCCCGAGAAGGAACGTCTAAGGGACGGATCATTACTGATTAGAAAAGTGATAGGGTGGGGAAAAATAGAAAAAAAAATTCATTGGAAACAATGTTTTTTAGGTTTTTTTTTGCAGTTTGCGCATTTTAGCAATTGTGTTATAGCAGTTTTGTGGCCTTTTTGAGGAGTTTTCTACCTTTTGGCGGTTTCGAATGGGCCCAATCCGCCCCCTACCCTCCCTTCCCCTCCATCCTTAATGAAATTGTTGAGCAGCAAAAGCGAACAAAAAACATTTTCTCCAACGGAGCTGGAAAGTTGATCAATAGAGCACGACCTTGATGATCTTGTTAGCTTGTGCTGTGTTCTGTATCATAGTCTGAGGTCTTGGCTTTTATTCGTTGTCAACTGAAAGCAGATTTTGTAATCGCTTCAGTCCCTTTTCTCCTTCCCGTTAGTATGTCAATCATGGCTTCTGTTCCATATGCTCCAAGGAGCCACTGTATGTTCTGCTGATAGAAACAGTGGTAAATATATCTACTCAGAAATACTAACGACTTTATTGCTTCGTGCGCGAGTTCACGCGTCTCCGTTTCCCAGGTTCACATTTAAACGTAAACACTTCTTCCCTCCCCGCTTCTGCTTCCGTTGCTTGTGTGAACCAAGCTTTAAAGGAATCCTCGGCTGTCCAACAATATTAATGTTAAATGAGACTTGTAACAGTGAGTGTCATTTAAAAACCTGCGAGAAAGTCGTCATTGGACTCGAGTGAGAAGGCGTTTTAGACAAACACTAATTAAGTGTCATTTACGATGGCTGTTTTGTCAAAATAGCCTTCACGCGTTACTTGTTAGTGATCAGTTGGATTTACTAATGGCGGTTGGTCGGTAGGTAAAGTTAGTTCGTTCTGTTCTGTTGGTTTTGCTATTGTTAGCAAGTTATTTGCTGGGTGCAGGTAACTAACTGTTGTCAACGGTTGATAGTTATCATCTGATTCTCCCCAGGACTACTCTAACTCACACCATCTCACACAACATTATCTACACGCTTTTTTTTATAAGAACCAGTAAATTTTTCCGAGACTCATTGTTCTTAACTTTTTGGTGATTTCAGCCTCAATTTGTTTTTTTTTCTGTACATAAAACAAGGTATTCGAAAATGAAACGCCTTGCGCCACATATGTATTGTACGGCTGAATTTAGAGACGAACTACCTTCATCGTTTGTTGAGCAGTCTTTACAGTGAATCTTTTTATGTATTAGTATCGCTAAGTCTAAGTCATTTTCTACCACAAAAACTTTCCTAGTTATCAAAACTCAACCTGGGCTTGTTCTTAAATTGTTCTTAAATTTTGACAAATTTGAGCCTCGTTGTTCTTATAAAAATGCGTATATTTTGTAATCCCTGAGCAAAGTTCGTGGAGTCGACTGGTTAGGAAACTTGATGACTGTTTTATGTTTTGTTCTCCTTGTCCTTATTGAAATAAGACGTCGACCGTGCACATATAACAAAAGGATTTGAGATGTAAATAAGCAAAGAGCCAGTAGACCAACGAAGCATCACACCTAGAACAAAAGATCATAACCGTGACCCTGCACACAACATAAAAAAAAAAGATTGTAAGGCCACATAAAAAAAATTGATGTTGATCGTCCTCGCCCGTCCCCCGAAAATGGCCCCGCCCCCAAAAGTTTTTTATTTTTTTTTTCGT
>JAOCPT020347708.1:0-13403 GCA_026546935.2 Palythoa grandiflora | reverse complement strand
CCGCTTAACACTACAGAAACCGGAGATAAGCACCGGCTCCAATGGGCCACTTAGGCTCGTAAAAGGATTTAGCTTATACACGGTATCGACTTATACATGAACAGATACAGTAAATGCAATTGCTGCCTAAAGCTGTTGTAAGGTGGTAAGACTTATTAAACTTTTAAAAACTTTAAAACTCTATAAAATCTCAGCTTCTGCTTTTGGAAGTCTTTTGACGTTCTCTTCCATTACTTTAGTACTTAGTGACAGCAGAATAAATGATTTCAACTTACACAGTGAAATTTGTTTTAATTTCAGAGATGATTGTGAGATGGAGACAGTTGATGATAGCAGGCAAGAAACAATTTTAAAAGAATTTTTGGGTTTTCATTAACACAAAAAAATTTTACTCAAAAAATATTTTGGTACACAAAAGTTGAAATGCTCTGCATTTGTGAGTTGCAGAAGATTGATAGCCATCACAGTGAACTTTAGGCCAGTATTAAATTCAAAAAATTCAGTGTGCACTGGGAAAAATCAGTATGTGTGCTGATGATAAACCCGTGAATGTTTTTTAAGTGGCATATAGTTTTATTAAATATGTAAATCAGTTGTAAAACTGTCCAACATTATCCCCAAAGTTGACTCAGTTTTCTATCCTCCTGAGGTCAGTGAAATGAGTACCAGCTTCTGCTGGGGGCTAACCTGCGATGGATTAGTGTCCTGTGCACAGAGAGTCAATGACTCTCTTCTGTTT
This sequence comes from Palythoa grandiflora, assembly GCA_026546935.2. Lineage (NCBI taxonomy): Eukaryota > Metazoa > Cnidaria > Anthozoa > Zoantharia > Sphenopidae > Palythoa > Palythoa grandiflora. Next base: position 12,664 of record JAOCPT020347708.1, on the reverse strand, counting down.
AACATTACAAAAAACAGACTGAGATAATAAATGGATTTAGCTTTTTTTTCTAACAAATAGGTGGTAATTCAAGGCAGAATAGCCAGTAAAGTTTGCCATTCACCAGTGCTTGAAAACTCTGATTACATGTATACAAACACCTTATATTAAAGGTTTGTTTATATTTTTACAGAGAATCAGAGAATCTGAAGAGAAACAGGGGGAAACCTTACACCAAGTAAGAGACACACCGCTTTTTGGAGAAATTTTACTTTTATTTATGTTTTTAGAATTCATTTGTTTCACAGTGATCTTTGTTTATAACAATTTTCTGTACAGGAAGACCCACAGTGACATTGAGAAGAGGCGGCGGGACAAGATGAACACCTATATTAATGAGCTGTCTACAATGATACCAATGTGTAGTAACACATCACGAAAACTTGACAAGTTAACAGTGTTGAGGATGGCTGTTCAACATATGAAATCACTGAGAGGTGAGTTGACGATCCTTAAAGCCCTAAAGCTGTGAACAGGGGGGGACCTAGAAATTTTATAATGGAGGCACAGGCCTTGAACTCTTGAGTTTTAGAGGCACGGCCATTTGGGCCTCAAGATTTTTGCCAAAAATAGAGCACCAAGCTTTAAAAGGCAATTGCCAAAGGGTACCATGACCATATGTACCGAACTTTTTTTCAATAAGAGCTGCCCCTGAATAAATGCCGCCCCCAAATAAGCACTGCACCAAAAAGTCAGAAAATCACAGCACTTATTTGAGTGAATATGGTAATGCTCTATTAAAGTCAGCTTTGAACTGCACTATTTTAACTGTAAAATCCTAGTAAACTTGGCCCCGTCCCATATAATCTTGCCACATTCTGTCAGTTTAAGTCATTACATCACTTACCTGGGGGTCGGGGCATTTTTACTATATCTAACCCTAATCTTAACCACCCTACTCCCCAAAAATTGCCTTGGTGGCTTATTCTACACAATATCCTATTTGAGTAGTGCTGTGTATTGATTGAAGTTTAATTTAGTGTGATTAAGTACTTTTTTCATTTCTTTGTTCTTTCAACAGAAACCTCGAAACCATTCACAGAAACAAAATATAAACCAGCATTCCTCTCTGATGATGATCTGAAATATCTTATTCTTGATGCGGCAGAAGGGTTTTTGCTGGTGGTTTCATGTGATCGAGCCTGTATCCTTTACGTGTCGGACACCATTTCAGAGTCTCTCAATTACACACAGGTAAGTACCGTATTTCCTCGCAGCATTTATTTAAAATGTTTATTTTTTTAAACAACTAACCGTAACTTTACGTTAAAAAGTAGAAAAAATCATGATACAATTCTTTGTCTGGCTGTACCGATCATGCTTTACAGTTTTAAAACTACAATTTGTTGCGCTTGTAAACGTGTAAGAAATCAAATAAATTCGATGTTGCAGGTTTTTGTCTGAGTGTACCTTTCAAACTTTAAACTTACAGTTTTAAACAACACCGCTCTGCGTTTGTAAAAAGTGAAAGTCATAAATTCGATGTTTCTGTTTGTTGTCTGATCCAGGGTGCAGTGTTTATTCGAGGGCTCCGTTTATTAATATTTTGGTTCTTAGGTGCGGCGTTTATTGAAGGGCGGCGTTTATTTGAGGAAATACGGTAGTTTGCAGTGGGTCAGACCAAAAGCCTGCCCTTTTGGGGGTCAGGTGGGGGTATTGGTCAGCATTAGTGCCCCTTATGTCTACGGACGCAGGGCCAAATTCTGGGCTCTCTACATGGGCTGAGATTTGTCAATCTCAATCTGACTCGGAGGGTTTGTCTTCGAATACTCCAGTTTACCTCCCTCAGCAAAATTGACATTAATAAGAGATTATTAACCAAGTGCGAGGTCTGTATGGAAAAATATCAGACCGAGTTCTTGACAGTCTGGACCAAGCACTGCGAGGTTTGTACAAAAAAGACCGAATTCTGATAGTTTTACATAAAAACTGAGCAAGCGAGGTAGGCGTATTTATTTATTTATTTATTTATTTATTTTCAGTCCGATGTTGTTGGAGACAGTTTTTTTGACCTGGTTCACCCCAAGGATGTTGGGAAGATTAAGGAACAACTCGTGTGTCCAGACACAGTTCCACGGGAGCACCAAACAGACAACAAGAGCCGAGTTTCCTTGCAGGCCAGGAATGAAGTACATCAAGAGCCAGTTAAAATGTGTTCAGGATCTCGAAGGTGAGTTTAATAGTCACACATTCAGCACAGATGATGTGGTAATCTTAGACCGGGAGGAGGACTGGGTAGGAAGGGGCATAAAAGAAGCAATATGGGAGAGGGTAAAAAAAACCTCTCTCAACCGGAAGGGAGGGCTATGGTGTAACCTTTCGTCCGCCTGGGACCGGGCCCTCAGCCAACTTCCTAACTGCCTGTCATGTGACCTAAGACATTTTTTAGAATATGTCCACATCAGGTTTTCAAATCTCATAACACTGTTTGTTAAGATTACACCATGTACCAATCGATTTCATTTAATTGCTTTTACAGTCTGACTTTCCTGTACGCTGCCGTCTTGAAGTGTTTCGTGTTTGGGTTACAATGCCAGTCTCCTCTCTCGATTAAAGTAATCGAAATGATCGAGTGGGAGTCTGGCACTGCAACTAAAACACGTCACTTTTCAAGATGGCGGCGCACAGGAATTTTAAACCATGGAAATGATCAAAATAAAACGCTTGGTTTGAGCTATATACAGAGAATTATCAGATGTGAGCTGCTGATATGGACACAAGGTAAAGAAAAGTCTTATTTAACATTAATATTGATTGACAGCCGAGGATATTTTCTTGAAACTACTCACCAGTTGGGAAAGTAGCATCTGGAAATCATTCGCCTGACTGAGATTTTTACTAGCCCAAAAAATGAAACTAAAAGTAAGGTTGTAGTAAGTGTAGATCTGATACAACAAGTTTACTTTCTTTTTTAATGAAGAATTAGAAAGACAGCTTTTTAAAGGTTAATATTCAATACAGCAGCGCGGTTGGCACAGTGGTAAGATCTCTGCCTAACCACAGGGTCCCAGGTTCGAGCCCCGGCTCAGCCGAGTGTTGAACATTTGTGTGACCTTTTTTTCTGCCAAAGGCTTGACTCAGCTTTCCATCCTCCCGAGGTCGGTAAAATCAGTACCAGCTTCTGCTGGGGGCTAACTTGCAATGGATTAGTGTCCCGTCCAGGGGGAGTCAATCACTCTCACCTGCTTAACACTACAGAAACCAGAGATAAGCACCAGCTCCAATGGGCCACTTTGGCTCGTAAAAGGATTAAGCTTAATAAGCATTCAATGAAAATGACAGGAAATTAAACTTTGTGTATATCATTAGACAACGTTATCATCAGCTAACTTCAGTTGGTGGTTTGATGCAGTGCCATGTTTAGCTGAAACTGTTATGTTGTGAGTAATATAAGTTCTTAATTCTAACTCAGCAGTCGGGTGACCTTTTCGCAGTTTCTGCTTGCCCAAAGCAAAAATTACTGCCAATGATGAGCAGGCAGATATTAATTTCCAGCCTTGCATATTTAACAAATAGATTCCATTTTTGGTTATTGTATAAAGTGTAGTAGACCAGATTTTGCAAGTGTGTAGTATATTTTGCCAAATAATGTTAGGACAATTAATCTCAAAATGAGATGTTTTACGTAAGGCCTTTGTTTCATTAGAAAATGTAAATTTGTTGAAAATGTTGGAGGGTCTTTCAGCCAATCGTAAATCAATTCAAATGATCTAGCTGTTATAACATTTTTTGTGTTTATGGCTTACACAGGGATCCCCCATTTGAACCAAAGCCGTCACTGAAGCTTGTGGCAGACTTTTTGGTAAAAGAGTGTATTAAACGATATCCTCTGGAGACTTGTCCTGTATGTGGGTTGAGGGCACTGCCAGAACATCCAAAGGTAACTTGGGACGTCCCTTCAATAAGCTTTTACTAAATTACACTTCACTGCTCAGAAACAAAACCTTCAAATCCAGGCTAGGTGCACTGTATGCTATATTTTTGAGCACTTGACCTCGATTTCATGTTTTTGTTTGTTGGTAGTGGAGTGTAATTCAGAAAAGACCTACTATTTAACTCTGTTAGCAATAATAATATCACAAATTAGTAAAATTCTTGTTCTTATTGTTATTGTTATTATTACTATTATGGCCAACAGAGCAGGTTGGAGCGCCAGGCATGCAGCTCGGCTGCGGCCGAAATGATGATGATGATTATTACTACTATTATCATCATTATAAATCATTAATATTGACAGCAGAAGTAAATGTGCATATAGTTGTTCTAGAGCTGTTAACTTTTCTTTATTTGAGCAATTTGTTACTTGAAATATGAATTTTTATCTTTTGAATTTATTAAAGACATTATTATTATTATCATAATTATTATTAGGTATTTTCTTTTCTGCCAAAGTTGACTCAGCTTTCCATCCTTCCGAGGTCGGTAAAAGTAGTACCAGCTTCTGCTGGGGGCTAACCTGCTATGGATTAGTGTCCCGTCCAGGGGGAGTCAACTACTCTCATCCGCTTAACACTACAGAAACCGGGGATAAGCACCGGCTCCATGGGCCACTTAGGCTCGTAAAAGGATTTAGCTAAAGTTAATTTATATTGTATCTTGATTACTACTAGCGCCAAATGTTTCAAGCCACAGCACTGACTCTAGTGGTGTGACGACAATGGCAGATGGTGTTACTGGAAACGCTTCGGGTATCTATGGTTTTCCAGGTGCCATGCTGGGTATGGCGTCATCAGCAAACCTGCAGTCACAGATGTCAGCAGCTAACCCCAATTCCACTTCTCCGAGGCCAAGCATTCTTCGAAAGAGGACATCAGAAGGGTAAGATACTACAGTATATTCAAATGGAATAATGCTATCATTTTGTGCAGTTTCAACTTCTGCAGACAAAATTTTCTCATCAGTGATAGATGTTGTAATGTTTTAAGTTGTTGGTAGACTTTTTTGCTCAGAAAAAACTAAACAAAAAGGTAGAATTTCAAATCCATTGTTAAGATAAAAGTAGAATTTATCAAATAAGTTTAAATGTGCAGTGGAGGTTTTGATTCCCTGGTTTACATATGGAACAAAATTTTTATAGATATTTTTTTCTAGAATTATGACTGTTCTGAGAAGATACATAGGCAAGTTGATAGAGTATTTCCAGTAACAGAAATTTAGATTTGATCCTCAAGTAATAATATACCTGATAAAAAATACAGAAACCAATAAATAAACACTAATAACAGAGTTCTCCCCAGAGCCAAGGTAGCAGAGCGGAGGCTTATTGTGATCATTTGATTGATCATTTGGCGGATTTCAGTTGAACGTTTAATGACATAATTTCAAATGTTTGTTGAAATTTTCTAACAGTTATGTTGCTAGGCAGAAGCGTAAGTCTTGCTAAGTGGAAAATCACAAGTTGACTTGAAAGGAGCTCTAGTAAAAATAGATCATTCAGTCAGTTTGTATGGAAAATGTAGTGGTTGAACAAAAATGGATGAACCGTGTCTTGGGAAAATCCCTTTCTTCTGATTTTCGAGTTACAGTTGTAAGCAAACTGAAGTTTAATCCCATTAACCTTTTTTCTTCTCCCCGCCTTAATCAATGGGTGTTTTCCGCTTAGTAATACGTGGTCTTCTGCTTAGCAAAAAAATTATCTATTAACCATTTCAATGAACGGCTGAAGATCTATATGTAAATGCTCAACTGAAGCCGGCTGTATCTTTGATGTTAAGGATGCGAAAGATGACAACTCAGCCTCCTTTTAATGAGTCAGTAAATACGAGTCAAACTGAGCCAGAGGCAAGTCCGCGGTCTGACACAACTGTATCAACTCCACACTCGGCACGCAGTTCTCCTAAGCCACCCAGGTAGGGTACTCAGTCTTAGATGCTACCTAAGTTGCATTACAAATATGGATGAAGTTTATAGTAACTACTACCTCCAGTTTTGGAATCAAAGTTCTAAGCAAACGTTAATTTTCATATTTGACAATTTTCTTATGACGTTTCAGTTAACCATGATAGAGGATATGTACTTAACTGTTTTCCTTGAAAATGCGAATTTTTTTAACCGTGTGCATTGAAAGCTCCCCCCTGACTTTATACCCCTTCAGTACTATCTAATTTCTCAATTGTTATACGCTTCATGAGAGAAGGAGCACTGCTACCAAACGCGAAATTCTAAAGGACGAATCTAATCCAAATAATGTTTTTGTTAAGTTGGCGCCAAAAAATCAATATAATTTAAGATCTGGGAGAAGCACATATATTGAAATGTCGGGAACCGACAGGCATCAACGTTCCTTTATACCAAGAGCTCATAAACTTTACGGAATCTAACTTTTTATATATTTATATGTGTATTGTACATAGTGTTTAATATATCATTACGATTTTTATCTGCCTTTTTTATCAATTTTTTAATATTTGTATCGCCATTGTATTTTTATTACTTAAGATGGTTAAATAAAGCGCATTATTATTATAGTACATAAAAATAATGTTTTGAATTCTGACCTTGATAATATTGCAAACAAATGTTGGTAATATCCAATATGCACATTGACAAGCTTTAGGCAACTGAAAGAAAATACGCAAAATTGTCGTCGATTTTCTACTTCTTCTAAAACTTTAAACAAAATTAGCAAAAATTCACGTGTTAAACAGTCACGTGATCGTTTCCAAGGCAACTGAAAATTGCAAAAGTTTACACTTGTCGATATCTTTCATCCTACAATGTAATGAGAATATTGAATAAATCCATGAGTCATAAGCAAATTTAAGTGCATTTTGATAAACCTAAACGAAAGCCATGCCTTGACTACACTGAGGGGGGCTTCTTTACTTACATTTCCGAAAAAATTTTCCCATCCTTTCCATTGATTATCAGGTTCCTTTAGAGGTATCTTTTCTTAAATGAAATTTAAATGTTAGAGGACCATAGCAAAGTCAATAAGGATAATTACAAATACAGGAAATATCAAAATGTTGAACTAAAACAAATTTAATTTTCTCGTGTGACAAATGACGCACACGAAGTCCTATTACCAATATATTTTAATAATTACAACTTCCGAAACCTAAACTGAGCTGAGACAAAATCTTTGCAGATAAAAACACATTTTACTAACATGCGTCTATTTACTATGTTATTTTACAATCTCAAAGGAAGAAAATCCTTTTATTCCCAATTAAGAACAACCAAAACGGTAAATACACAAGGGTGATTGTTCAATATCTGATTGGTCAGAGATCCTGAAGGCCAGATTGTGATTAGTTCATTCAACTGTCCCAATAAAAGGAATGGATAACATGTAGCCGATATCAGAGTTTTGTTATCGGACAGTTGTTTTCCAAAACGATTAGGGGAAACTGGGGTTCAGAATGTGCCATCTGCAGATCTGAGGAAATCATACTTGTTACTGTCACGACACGAGTTTGCACATAACCAATCTGAGACCAATAAGAGCACATTGTATTCCTGTATTGCTTTAAATTCACGCCTAAAACGACGACCGCCTTATCATTTGATATTGCTAGCGCTTTCGATTCGTCGAAAAACCAGTACACTTCTCTACAAAAAGCATATGTATTGTCTTTGTCCTTCAGTATATTTTTGTTTTGTTTTAATTTCTGTGTTTTAAAATTTAAATTTAGAATCACAAAATTTCTTCTGTAAGTCACGCGCAAAAGGAATTGAAACATCGATCAATAACCGGATCCCTTGTAGCTGCAAAAAATTAATCGCCAATTCCTATGCTTTCATTTTTCCTCCTTTCTAGGGCCTTGACGTTACTTAAGATTAACGATACAATTTTCCCAATTTTTGGATTAGTTATAACACACAGTAATGACGCCGTGCGCATTATCAGTGATCAGCAAACCGATGGGTAAAGGTTCTTTTGTTGTGTCAGCCGAAACGGGGTCCAGGCTTAATTTCCATATAGTGATATACGATAAAAAGCACAATTTTGAAAACAGAGAACAAAAAATTTGCAAAAACTAAACAATTGTTTGCAAAACTAGACACTTTTATTTGACTCCCCCTGCGTTACAATGATATGCAACGCACATAGCCCGTGTGACGGGCCACCGCGGACAAACTCTGAAACTTCTGTGTTTAAAGATTGACAAAAATTTGTTAATTCTTTTCTAGTCGATACTATTACTTACCAAATTACTCTTTTCTTAAGTCAGTGCTTTTCACTTTATGTTAGCAAATACCAAGCGGTTAACTGAAGTATGTAAACCAAATTTTACCCTCACCGACCACTTAACTTCCGGGTCGAAGAACTATCAGAATTCATCTTTGGTTCCATCTGTACGCCAGCCAGGTATCGAGGAACCTTACTCATCATGCATAACTAAATCGCTCCAGTGCGGAGATTGTGCTCAAAATAAATTTATCAGAAACAGAATCACTGCTATGAGACAGCTCACTAGCCAACGTTGCAGCCGTTCCACGCTCCGTTTAACCGAAGGCGTTGAGGGTCTGCGACACAGGCTGACGAAGAACTCGACATTAATGCATGTAAATTGTGTATAAAACAGCAAAGGCTTCATTGTTTATCATTGCGTGTCTTCGTGAATCAAACACATTTAGCTTTTCTTGTACAAAAATAATAAAGAATAACTACAGAAGTATACATCAATGATTCATATGACTTACGTTTAACAGCATCTACTGGCCTGCACTGTAAAACCCAGCAGCAAAAAGCGAATATTAAAGTGTGATAATTGACAAACCGTTTTGCGACTGCCATGTTCTCAGTTCTCGAAACTTTCGAAACACTTTCCGCTCGACTGACTTACTATTTTAGCATAAGAATGGTATCGATCAAAAACTCTCCGGGGGTAATTTGTTAGTGTCATCATTTTATTTATAAAATAGAGATTACTTCATGGAAAGCGCGCGCATACGGGATTTTTACACTAGTTGGTGAAGTATCTGAAATCGAACGAGTGAGCGCAGCGAACGAGTGAGATTTCTAATATAAAACCAACGAGTGTGAAAATCCCGTACAAAGCGCTTTCCATGCTGTAACTTGTTTATTTTGTACATACTAAGATTTTTCTATTTATCCAGCTTTATGGTATAAAATGTTTGCTTGTTAATTTTGCCGTCTTTTTTGAGTTCTTTACTTCGAGCTTATAAAGCTTGTCTTACTTGTTCAAACTGGCTGTCTTCAATGATAACACTGCAAGGTATTTGCAGGCTTTCAAGATCCGATTAAAGCTGCAAATTAGCCCTCTTAAACTGGAAGGCTTGAAATCTTCACCATCTTTTCTTCTCACAGCTACAATAAATTCACTGATATATTCATTAAGCTCTTTAGGCGGGATTTCCTCGACTCTTCTGCTCTTATTTTTGGAGTTGAGAAACTCAGTCAGCAAACTTACATCTCTTCGTGTCTTTGAAAGAGTGTTCTTGTTTTTTTGGCCTTCGATAAGAACAACGAGGCTCAGATATACCAACGTTTAAGAACAATTTAAAAACAAGCTTAGGCTGAGGCCTGATAACTACGAAAGTCTTTGTAGCAGAAAATTGACTAAAATTTAGCAATAAAACTTAAAACATAAAAAGATCCACTGTAAGGACCCATGCTCATGCAACAAACAATGAAGGAAGTTCGTTCTAAAGTCAGCCGTACAATACAGGTGTGACGCAAGGCGTTTCATTTTCTAATACCTTGTTATATATTTTTTTTCAACAAAAAACCGCTCACAGAAATAACAACAATTTAAAACAAATTGAGGCCAAAGTCGACAAAAAAATTAAGAACAATGAGCCTCGGAAAAATGTATTGGTTCTTATAAAAAAGAGTGTGTAAAAAAGAACACGTGTTTTCATCCTTTTCAGATCGGACCCACGTTTTGTAAACAAATGCATTTTAAATCTTACCTACGATCATTTTCTTATGATTTGATAAAAAATTGTTGGGCGAAACTACGAGGTATAGATTTTAATTGCAAGCAATTATAAGCAATCACTATAAAATACCTCCCCTTCGCTTTTGTTTTCACTCTACTGCAAACATTTTAAAATTTGAAGTCTTCATTGTTGTTCTTTACGCAATCTATTTTAACTGATAAAACAAAACCTTTTTAGGGGAATGGTGACGACATCATGACGCACTGTCCTCCCTTTTTTTGACCAGTACGCCTAGTATGAAATCATGTGTATTAAGGATCGTTTTAAGCAGAAACAAATTATTATTCCATTAACTTTTATTCCATTAAAACATAATACAATTTATTGGTTTTATTTCTCAGCCTGGAGTATAAATGGGACAAAGTCAGAACAAAACTTTGTCAGTTAAGGCGAAGTAATACGAGCAACATTTCTGCTCAAATTGTAGCGCAACATTGTTGCTTTGCAGGTTGGGACGTGAATTTGCGCGTATTACCACGTACTTGAAAAACTTGCCACGCAACAAAATTCGCTGTTGCAAGTTGTCAGGTTATGTTGCAGAAAGTTGACTCGGCTTCTACTTTCCGCAACAAAAATTTGTCTTGTTGCGCGTATTACCACCTCTACCACAACTTGTCACGCAACCAAGCATCAGGCAAATGCCAGTGATTGGTTCTCCTAAGCTGACGTCAGAAAATTGAGCGCGCGCGCCCCCAAGCAAATCAAAACAAACAATATGACGGAGCTACAGGAAGACTGTGAAAATTCCGAAAATGTTTGTCCTGTTAGCTTGGAAAAGAATCTTTCAGACGAAAAAAAAATCCACTTCATTCAAGATTTGAAAACGTTTCCCTGTCTGTGGGATACCTCCAAAACTGAATATAAAAATAGACAAGCCAAAGTCGTGGCGAACGAGAAACTCTGCCGCAAGTACAACCTCGATCCCAACGTTATAAAAAATATTCTGCATAGTCTTCGCACAGGATTGTTGAGGGAAGTACGGAAAGAACAGGGTGGGCAACAGTCAAAATGGAAATTTTTTGAGGCTCTGTCGTACATGAAAGAGGATGTGCTTCGTGGGATAAAAGCCAAAGAACAAAAAGAGTGGAGTGATGACGAGATCGAGAAACTCATCGAGTTTTACAAAGTCAACGAACAATTATGGAACCACAAACTAGCGTCTTATAAAGACAGAAACTTAAAAGAAATCAATTACACAAGATTAATGGAACTTCTTCCAGGACGTGACCAGGAAGAGGTGAAAAAGGAGTGGGTCGTACTGAGAACAATATTTAACCGAGAAGCGGCCAGAGAACAAGCAAGCAAAGTAAGTGGCGCTGGGACAAATTCTGTCTACACCTCGCAGTGGAGGCACTTCAAGGCGCTAACGTTTATAAAAGGCGCTGATGATGTTGACCCTCCTGTTAGTACGCTAGCTGGACAGGCCCACAACGGAGAAGGAACTCCTCCCGCAAAGAAACAGAAAAAATCTGCAAGTGAACGAGCGCGAGAATTAGAAAATACCAAGATGGAGCTTTTCAAGGAGGCGTTGAAATGCCTTCAGACTCCACTTCCGGTTGTGGGGGAAAACCCAGCTGCATCAAACACCAGCTTAAATGATGAAATCAGCCTATTTACAAAAAGTGTTGAATCAACCCTTCGTCGATTTCCTGGCCGTCAGTTGGCTCTCGCAAGGAAAAGAATTGGCGATGTTTTATTCGAGTTGGAAATGGAACTATTTCCTCAAGAGAGTGCCGCGTCTACTTTGACAAACCTGTCAGCAGCTCGTACTCTGCAGCGCCAGTTCAGCGACGACAGTGCAGGGTCCAGTGTGCCATTGAACACTAACAACTTCAACTGGCCATATTCATCTGGTTTTTGATTAGCATAAATATTTTATCTTCAATATTTTCTTTAAACTTTGCAGAATCTCTGGCTCTGCTTTTGTAAACTTTTGCAAAATTTTATCTCCTTTTAAACAGCTTTATTTATGCAGCCCAATTTTTGTCGTTACCAAATACAGAGTATTGAAAATTTAATGAACTTTGTAAAAAAAGTGAGAGTTATTAGTATTCGCCTATTGTGTAGGTCCAACAATTTGTTTAAATTTTATCGTATTGTCTGCGTAATTTTATGTGGCAATGTTGGCCAAATGTTGCAAGAGCCAAGACAAAACATCTCGATGATAGTTCGATTGTTGAATTCTCTTAATAATTGAATAAATCAAATAACATGAAAATGAAGTCATCATTGATTCAAATTGCTATTACCTTAATAATTAATAATTACCTTAAAATATTTTAAAAAGTCTAATTGTATTCTGTTGACATTGATGTTAAATAACTGTGTCTTGGCTATGTTGTATTTCATGATTCTCTTTTTTTTTCAAAACAAATTTCTAGCTCTTGGACTGTTAATCTAAAGAACAAATCTATTTGATATGGAAACCCCTGGAATTTTGATCTAAGATTTTTAAGATCTTAGAAAACTAATTAATGGTTTTATTTTTATAGTATGCAACTTGGTGGATTGAGGTAGATAAAGTAGAGAAGTGTACTTGAGATTTTTTTGAAAGTTTAGGAAAAAAGGTGTTTGCATGTAAAAAGTCAAGTTCAAGGGACCGGACATTTATTAGGGATGGGGGGGGGGGGGGGGGCTGGTGCATTTTTATTTCCCTTTACATATTTTCTTGTGGCATTGTTATTTCAAATGCACAAAATAACGTGGCCCCCGA
>JAOCPT020346831.1:0-13405 GCA_026546935.2 Palythoa grandiflora | reverse complement strand
CGGTTTTCCTCTTGAGCTCTGACCCTCGGTTTCATGTTACCAGTACCGCGCGCCAAAATATATCGAAAATCGGCTATCGCGCGCGCTCTTAAAATCTTGTACTCGTACTTGGATCTTAAGGTCTCTACTTACAAACGCAGCAAAGCTCAACGACGTCGGAATGAAAGCATATATAGCCGGGTGCCTCTGGCTATCACTATACAGACCATGTGTGACCTCGGAGCACAGCGTCGACGAGGGAGGAAAACCGGAGTACCAGGAGAAAAACCCTCGGAGCCTGATAGAGATTGCCACTAAATCTCAGGCCACGTGTGAATCCCAGAATTGGATCCGGGGTGGTCAGGTGGAAAGCGAGACTGATGGCCACTACGCCAACTCGACAAATTGAAGTGAAAGTAACAAGTTGCGGCCGCAGCCTTTCGCTGAGGAGAGATATCGGTATTTCAACGCAGGCGTGAATTTGGCCGCACACGTAACTTAAAAATATCCAACAAAGCCGTACGATATCGCGCAATAATAGCTACGTAAAGGTAATTTTAAGCAGATTTAGATTAATAGCTTTACCTTCTCTCTGTCATGTCATTGCTAAACTGTTTTAGTGGTTAATTGAGCAAGCGAAATCAAAGCAAACAAGTCATACGTGCGAACTTTTTGCCGGACTTAACTTTTGCGCGAATTTAAGGGCGCGTGACTAGAGCGACAATTTGGGTCTTGTGCTCTTTTTGTATATTACTACCAAAATATCGTGCCTTTTCTCAATTGTAGAGGTAAAAGAAATTTTATTCTTCATGCAGTCGAAAGCCTTCTATGCATCAAAACAAAATGTGGAGTCAGCACCCTTAAATGCATCAAAACAAAATGTGCAGTCGGCACCCTTATATGCATCAAAACAAAATGTGCAGTCGGAACCCTTATATGCATCAAAACAAGATGTGCAGTCGGCACCTTTATATGCATCAAAACAAAATGTGCAATCGGCACCCTTATATACATCAAAACAAAATGTGCAATCGGCACCCTTATATGCTGGTGTTTCGACAACAACGATCATGCTTAAATAAAATGTCTTTGAATTTAAAAAAAACAACTCTGAAAATCGGCGAAAACTGTTGCTTTATTTATCTCCAGTTAATACAACTGGATGCGCAAACTGCACGAGTCGACACGAAATTCATATCTCAATTTTTAAAAACAAACGTAATCCAAATGTCACTGAAGTAGCCGAGTACCTGTAGTCACAGTACACAGGCACTGGTACCCGGGTCCCGGCTTCTAATAAAGCCCCTGCACCCTTATATGCATCAAAACAAGATGTGCAGTCAGCACCCTTATATGCATCAAAAAAAGATGTGCAGTCAGCATCTATATATGCATCAAAACAAAATGTGCAGTCGGCACCCTTATATGCATCAAAACAAAATGTGCAGTCGCCACCTTTATATGCATCAAAACAAGATGTGCAATCGGCACCCTTATATGCATCAAAACAAGATGTGCAGTCAGCACCCTTATATGCATCAAAACAAGATGTGCAGTCAGCACCCTTATATGCATCAAAACAAAATAATAACACGACAGGCGCTTTCTAATGTTGGCAGAATATTTCCTTATTTTTTGCATATTTTACTTTACGATTTTCCTTTTAGAAGTTAAAAATAAAATTTTCAAATATCTTGTCAGTTTATGTTTCAAGGATCTTTACTGACTTCAAACTCATTATTAGGACTTTTCCGGGCGTGGATTTTGTTTTAAAATTTTGAGATTTTTCCACCGCGTGCAATCCCAAAGTCTACTAAAAAAGACTGTCGGGTAACCGTAGACGGAAAAATATATAAATATAAATATGCTTGTGGAGTTTTTCTTCGATCCGGCGTGGCCAATTATGATGACAAGATAAATCTGGTTTTCGCAATGTTCCCATGAACAACCACATGAGATTCAAGGCCAGTCGTTTAAAAAGCAATAACTGTCCAAGCTGTTTATGGCTTGGCTTTAGTTTTTTTTTCACTACAAATTAAATTACTAGCCAATCAGTTGTGGCGATTATTACCGTATTCGTTGAAAGAAAAATATTTTGAAAACTTTCTTTAAGAAAAAACCAATTTTAACTGGAACTTTCTCGACAGAATCCCTTCCCACTGTTATCATATCCTTTTTGCTACGATGTTTACAACTAAGTTATATTACCTTCGCTGAAATCAATTTAATTAAAAAAACTTCTCCTAATGCAAGATGCGCAGAAAGATTCTGAAGAAAATGAATTTGAAGTAAGCTCGATATCTAGTAGCGCTTTTTTCCAATCCTTTACGTCACTTTGCGCCGGTTTGGGTTTCTGTTTTAATTTTTCACAAATATATTTGGCTTTGCCGACTTTCTTCAGTTTTCAATTACTAAATTAATTCATTACTGAAAGTTGGCAGTGCATCAAAAAACACATTTAATCTGCAATGAATTACAAAATATTGAATTTGCCATTGGCTTTTCATATAGAACCACCCTGTCCTCCCATAACTATTACGTTACGTAGGAACTGCATGATTTTTAGCGAATTTGAACCACCACGCGCCCTTTGGGCATTAAATTTCACCCCGTTTCTTTTTCCGCACGACATTTCATACTGACCAGCTACGAACAAATCCCGCTTAAAACCTTTTATTGCCTTAAAAGCAGTTGCCCCACTTGTGAATAGTTCAACCGTGCTATCAAGAAATATTTGCACAAAATTAAGCGAGAGACAATTAAAAGGGAAATGTTCTCCAATTTCCTAAAAGACTGCTCCATTACTATCTTGTTGTAAGAATTTAGTTTAAGCGAGCAGTTAGCTGTGTTTATCTTGGCAATCAATTTGTTCTTTTTGGCATCCGATCCATTTACGAACTATTAAAAATTCAAAAGCAACCATTACATTGTAAATAATCAAGCAGGTTTCCACGAAATGCCATAATAAATACTTGATCACCAGGGTGAAGAGAGAGAAGATGAAATCTAAAATTAGATGAGATGAAACGCGCGCGAGCGCAGTGAGAGATAGTTTGATGGAAATACTTTATCGTATATACAAACCACATAAATGAGAAACGAGTAAAGGTGGACAGGCTAAAATTCAAAACTGTTCGCGTGAGCGCTGAAGGGCTACTTGAGAGCTAGTCAATAGAATTTTACAACATCAATACTAACTCTAGCAGACACACAGACGTAAACAGAGGAACTCAGTGCACCTGTGGAGGAGACGATGAGTGAAAATGAAATAATACTCATAAAGACGTGATCATATGCAGTACAAGAAGAACACGCAGTACCGAAAGATCAAAACATGATGCTCAACGACTACAGAAACTACAAACTGATATACCCTTGAAAACGCGATAAAACAATAAATGTAATAAAAATATAAAACAGCAATGAACCACCGTCCAAAAAAAAACTCATTTACTTCCCGTATAAGCGCGAGAAACAAAATTTACTCTTGTTTTTTTTTTCACTCTTGTTAAATTTTAACGATATGATAAGAAATTATCGGTAATAAAACGCTTTTGCAACGGTTTTATCGAGTTTCTAGAATACCTACATAGTTGAGCTCTGGAGAAAATTAAAGTAAAATACTATATTTACTTTCACTTACTCAGATGATAATTTACAATTAACACAAAGTTCTACAGAATATTTCGATATGGAGATTATAGAACCCAATAAAACCATTGATAGCGACTTTGCTAGCTTGGTAAAAAAGTAAAAGGGACTTAACAAACAATAATATTTTTGGTTTTACGAAACCTTGGTTTAATTTTCAGTTTTTTTATGAGATGAATAACTAGAAGCACCTGACAAGAAAAACAAGATGACGTTTTTGTCAACTAATTCTGCAATTACAAATTCATGAATGTTGTAGAAACCTGAAGCGGGCTTTGGTAAGACTAAAATCTGAGCGACTATTAAACGATATACCTGCCGAACTGAACCCTATAAAGGATCTTAAGCTCTTATTCCCTTTAATATTGACCAAAGGGTTACAAAGTTTAATGCTAATTGCAATGAACTGAGACAAGGAAGTATTCTTGCAAGGAACCTAAAGAAAAAGTTTCGTGTGGTTTAAATCTTACCATTTCCACTCAGTCAAATTTTTACCTAAGGCTATAACATAGAATCGCTCATATTTATATATACACAAAAAATCTTGGTAGTCAGTGTTGGTAATTTTAACTTCAAATGAACATTTTTCAAAATAAAAAACAGTCCTTCACCAATGTCATGATATTTTATAGATTCATTTAATATTAGGATGATTTCAAAGGAAAATGTCCTACGCGGTATAATTGCATGAAAACCAATTATCGGTTTATTCGGCGCCCATTTTATGATTTCAAAAGGCAAGCTCCGTTTTGTGGTTTTGAATAATTCATTAGTGCGATTCAAAACAAACTGTATTTAGTTTCCACAATGACAGAAATTCATTTTTAGAAAAAAAACTTGTCAAAGTTGACCAGAAGGAAATGTTTGGATCAATTTCGTTCGCTTTGTGGTTTGTCGAATGAGATGTTGTTTTTTTAAATAAGCGCCGCTTTCTCGCATTTTCTTCACAGCTGATTACGGGCGACTCAAATACGGTTCTTTGTTAAACAGGGACTCGGCGTTTTCGTCTCCTAATTGGATGTTGCTATCACTTCTATAGAAAAAAAATAATGAGGTATATTTAGAAAACCCTGAATGGGCCGAGGTTTGTTCATAATTTAAAACACAAGCAAAATTGTGCCGGGAAATGACGCCGGGAAACTCCGTAAAGAGAATCGAAATACTCAGATAGGTTTTAAGTGAATTTTTAAGAAAGTTTAACTGATAAACGTTTTTAACTTGCAAGGGGGAAGACGGTTCATTTTTTTTAAAGATCCCTTGGGTAAAGCAGTTCTGAAGAAGAAAGCCACGAATTCTATTTGTAGGTGAAATAAAAACCTTAAGTAGGATAAGAACTATATATTTTAATATTTTATTAATAAAATCGCAGAGGCCCTATACAAAGTTTTTTCAGAGTTCACCGTTTTCAGTAAAAAAGTTCTTAAAAGCACTTGCTTCAATTTAGTCAACCGTTAAGACAAAACACTTCTTGGCACCGGATTTTCACTTCGCCTGACTACTTATCAACACAAAAGCATTAGAAATATTTTTTCCTCATTCAGAATACCGCTCATAACGCCGTAACTATCAGTATAAATAGCGCAAACATTTTAGTTCATCTCCTTAAATTCAGTTCTGATGCAAATAGCGAACAATTGTCGTCAATAACCAAAAAATATAAAAAGACGGATTAACGAAAAAAAGATATTCATTTCGTTATTTCAATTCGTGAGGACGAGTCGTGTTTTGTTGGCGGCCGGAAAATGATTACAAGCTCACAATATTGACAAGACATCCATTGAGTACAGAATAAATATCTCTCATCTACCGCTCAGGGACATCTTTTGACTCAAGTTTTAAATTACGCCAAACCAACGTCTCATCTGTGAAAATACCACAGTTGGACATTTATAGATTGTACAATCACAGCTTGACGATAAAATAATCCTTTCTAAGGATCAAGGAAGACATTAGCGGTTCAAACAATAGCCTTTTATAACAGGAATTTTAGAGAATGGTTTTGTTCCACCACAACAAAGCTACGCGTTTTAAAACCCTGGGGCTAAAAAGCGATTCGATGTAAATAATCCTTTTAGAAGTATGCTGAAAACGCATCGAGGTAATTATTACTTCGCCACTAGGAAATGAACAGTTCTATCGCGATCTTGGCAAGAAATGAAAGCTTAATTCTTCAGTTTTTAATAAAACTTCCTTTTGATCTGAAAGCGTAAGCACAACATGTCCTTTGACACCCAAACCGAAACCGTGTTTAAATGAAACTGCAGTTGAGCCTTGTTTCGGATAGGTATAAACTAACATACATGCAAACTTGCGAAACTGCTGTTTACGTTTTTAATCAAGTCTCGAACGAAATTGCTTTTTAATTTCTGCGAAAGTGAGCCAACACAACACGCGCATGCGTAAAAGAATGTTGGCAGCACAGATAACACATTGCACTCAATTGCTAACACCAGCTTGAAATATTTTCTGTAAAATTTCCCATTATTTAAATAAAGCTTTTTGCTTTTAGCGTTTGAAAATGAAATAAGCTTCTTGCGGAAAGCTACAAAATATCTCTTTCGTTTGCTCGAGGCGAAATCGTATTTATGTCACAGTTTGCTAACTCGATCTATGGATATACATAGCCTATGATGCGAAAAAATATCTAACTATTTGTTTAATTCAACAATAATATCTTGTAGTTTGTGGCATTTAAATCGATCAGCTCGTTTAATTTCTAATTCGTAGTCGTAGCGAACATGGAATTTCCTTCAGAAGTCATCGTGTGTGGCAAATGCTGTCTCCACGTGCTAGGTCCATCACGCCCCAACACCACTTCACCAGCCTGTCAACAAGTCCCTCATTAAACAAGCAGCTCAAAATGCAATTTGACAAATGCCAATGTGGACTCGATTCCGAGGTTTTTCCGGTTTATTCGAGCCACGTTCGCCGAATAAAGAGCTTTCTGAAAATTTTTCCTGAGCTAAGCGAGAAGAGAATTTCCCTTCACAAATATTGCGGCCAAGTCGCAACGGCTTTGTAAATAAATTTTATTGACAGCGCGCTGATGGCACTGCCGCAATAAAAACGACATTCACAACCTTGGATCGCTGTTTTAAAAGCTTTTCTCTTAACGTAATAATCCTAACTACATGTTCTGCCCCGCCGCAATATCGCACTCACTTTGCCTTTCACGGTTAAATTAGCCTACATGTCGTAAACTACGAATTTATGAATATATATGCGACTATAACGAATTCGCCTTATTACCATAATATGAAAGTAAAAACCGATCTGAAGCGAACATATACTACACAAGATCAACGAGTTGAAGAAAAAAAATGATCGAAGGAGTTTGTGATAAATTGTAAAGCGGAAAGCGTTGTTGCAGAATACAAACAAAGAAAGACGCTCCATCTTTAATTACATTTTTCTCTCTAGTTTTACAACAAATGCTGTTAATCCCAATACAAAGCTATCCCACCAGAAGTCAGCGCAAGATAGAAAATAGAAAGTTCTATCGCTCATTAATTTTTTTGCTTTAGTAAGGGGAACAACGAGAAAAGACACGACTTGAATGTGTCAACTCAAGCGCTAGGGACTTTTGGAAGGCATTGTTTGTCAATGCAATTAAAAGCCCCCGAGAATTCTTTCGACATCTTCGGGTTGCGTTGTTAGAAACTATTTTATAACTTGCATCGAGACAGCAAAATTATAGTCTTTAAGCCAGCAACGAGTATAAAGAAAATGAAATAAAAAAACCCTTGAATACAACAATTTGATAAAGTCCAAATGTAATATAGGAGCAAAGTTCGTACTAAAATATCCTGGCTTGATGTTTTTGAGGCAAGTGCACGAGGCAATGATTGTAGTGAACTGACAGATTATGGCAGCAGAATTTCACCAAGTTTTAGTAATATCTTAAAAGGAAAATTATGACAACAGTCTACAATATTTCAAATATAAACTCTTGAAAAATAATACTCGAAGCCAAGTTAATACTAGGTAGGCTGTTTCAACAAGATGGCCACCTTAAGTGAAAGATTTGTGCCCAAACTTCTTAAAGTTACGGTGAAATTCGATCACCACAAACTGTTTAGACTAAAAACGAAATTAAAGATCGTTACATCTTAAACACAATATTTCTTTGCAACTACAGGCATCGATCATGAAATGCTCAAATGAATTTACAACACACCTGGCATGGACAATAATTATGGCAGCAATGGTCTGTTTCAACTCGCAACTATTATTACCGCCATGAAGAACCGTTTCGTTGTTTTAATCCACGATTAAACACTCGTAGTTAAAAGATTGACACGACCTTACCATTTCCTTTTCAAAACAGAAGAGATGTCATCGAAAAATACTCAAAATTTTGTATTTACGGGTACCAGAATGAAGAAAGCAACTCGCGATGTATAATCAGTATGTTTTTAAACTGTAACAATTTTCAACGCGAATATTAACTCAAAACAAAGCAAAACCAAATTGTTACTTAAGGATAGTAATAGCCGTGTACCCTTACTCACAGTGCAAAGGGGGTCGCTTTAAAAAAAGAGTTAAACAGAACAATTTCTTTAAAACGCATCAACTAAAAATCTACCGAGGAAATCGCTTGGACTTACGTTGAAAGAAGGGCGGTAACCAAAGGCCACAGCAAACGAAAAGCTTGCGTTATTCCGAGTGAAAACCATTATTTTCTCATCGCGAAAAGCTATAGATATCACTACCGATGACCAAAATTTACAAATCTTCAAAACACAGTCAGTTTAATGTATGGGAGAATTTAAATAAGGAAATTGTTTCCATTTGCATATATCAGAACTGAATTCATTCTGTCTCATGAATGAAAGCTCTTTTGCTATGCAGAAGTTCTAGTCTACTTCCTCCGGCCAAAAACGATCCAAATCTTAAATTATACAGGTCAAAACAATCAAATTTTAAAAAGAAAATATAAACTAAAAAAACTAAGCTAAAATTTGCACTATATGAAATGTGTTTAACAGCTAAAAGAACAACTGGCAATTCAACAATATACTCGGAGATTTTCAGGAGAAGAAAATATATCAAACGACGAATTTAAGAGGTTAAACATAAAGGTTTTAATAACTTATCATGAGTACAGAAGTTGTTTCACCAGCCAAGTTACAAAAGTATGGTGCTTTGAATAGCATTAACACTGAAAAAGTGTTACGATTGAACAAGACGAAATAACTTTTTTTCTCTCTTTCGTATTTTGACTTATAGCCAGTCATCTCTTATTTACAAACTGACTTTAGGAAACCCATGGCTGGATCTCGCGACCGTATTAACAATGCTTATGCACACAAATTTCTCCCCGGCGTACGATCAAAACAAACTATATCCCGACTGGAAAAAAAGAAAAATCTAGCTTAAACTAAGATCACAGTTCTACAAACTTACATACACACTTACTCGATTTAAACTCATTCACACAGTGTTAGAAGTATATGAAATATCGACATGTCTTGATCACTTCGTATTCCCAAGGAAATAAAGTATTTCATTCCATTTCGATCTACAGTTTGTATAACTCGGAGTATGCACAACAACTTCGGGCATAGCGTTCGGCAAATTATCACACTACTGCGTGCTGCTCACACAAGGAGTTCATGTGGCTTTCTTATTCACTCGAGCGATGATTTGTTCGTCTTGTTCTCCCTGCACTTAAATTGTCTAGACTCAATGTGTTCGCGATAGAAAAATACATCATCATGCACGAGCTTCATTTAGAGATGCTAAGCGCCCAATTTAAAATCGAGTTTTAAGTTCTTTATTGTCGTTTTCTTTCTTTTTACTGGGCATGGGCGACCTGATGGGCAACTTGTTGGTGATTTACTTGGTGTTGTGCTTGCTGTAAATGATGCTCCTCTTCGCCATTCGTTGTGACCGAAGCAGTCATTCGCTTCTCTTTCTGCCTTCTATTGCAGAACCAAACTCTAACGACTTCTTTATCCAAACCTAGATTTTCAGCTAGCGACGCGATCTCTTGAGCCGACGGTTTGGCGTTTTTGCAGAAATGGTTTTCAAGGGCGCCTTTCACAGCTAATTCTATGGATGTTCTCTTCTTGCGCTTTCTGCCTTGTGTTGCCATCTTATCTAGTGCACTCGTACTGCCGTTATTATTATCGGCCTCTTCCAACCACTTCTCCAGCAAAGGTTTAAGCTTGCACATGTTTTTAAAGCTAAGCTGTAGAGCCTCGAACCGACAAATTGTTGTCTGAGAAAATACATTCCCGTACAGTGTCCCAAGCGCGAGCCCCACATCGGCTTGAGTGAAACCGAGTTTGATTCGCCTCTGCTTGAACTGTTTCGCAAACTGCTCAAGGTCATCTGAAGTTGGAGTATCATCGTCTGCGAGATCGTGATGCGAAGCGCTTCCTTGGACGACATTTTCGCGAATTTGCTGAGTGTGCGGAGCAAACGCGGCCTGAACCTGAGCTAGTTGCCCGTTAACGGTGGAATATGTTGTGGGAACTTGCTGCATGGAGCTCATATGAATGCGTGTGTGGTCCGGCGGTGGAGTTCCATGTGTCGGGCTAGGCCAACGTGCCTGCTCGAGCATTCCAGGGTGAACTGGCGGTCGATGGTGGACAAGAGAAGCAGCCGAAGTAATCACCGGAGTTCCATCTTCACGAATGATGGGTTTAACGTCCTGAACAGTCAGAGCCGAGTTGGGTGGCCAGCCGACTGTGGGAGCATGGTCTTGTACAACCCATTGAGGCCCGCTCAAATGTGTATTAGCGACCCTGAGCTCTTGTTGGGTTGTAGCTTGAGATTGACTTAGACTAACCACATTTTGTTCGTCGCGATACGACATAACTGGAGCTTGAGTTTGAAATTTCGTTTCTCCTTGTGTTGTAATGTTCGGATTGTAAGGGTTCGTTTGAGCAGCCATTTGAATGATTTTAACTTGTACTCGCACAGCAACTCAGCTTTTTTGCCGCCAGCCACATAAACGTGTCGAAAGTTCTGTTGATTTCTTGTCATCTCATTGGAGGACGGTTTGTTGAGTGACGTTCTATTATTACTTAATTAATCATGATTCAAAAGCCGCTGAAACGTGATTGGCCCAGCAAAGCTCAGCGCTCGGCGGTCGTTAATGGCAACCGTGAATCAAGAAGAATATGCAAATGTTATCACAAAGGAAAAAGTGATTGGCTGAGCTGTCAAACGAGCCTTTTGTCCTCACCGAGACCTCATTACCACATTTGCAAATGAGATGAAAGAGTTTACAAAATAAAATCATGGGGTGCACAATGAAATTGCACTCTATTCTAGCTAATATTAGTGGCTTTTGTCAGGCTGATCTGGGAGGGCCGCTGAGTCTAGGGGGCGTCAAAGACTCGTTTGTCACTCTTTCTTTGTTCAACTTTGCAAAGTTTTAGGATTACAACAAGCACACAGTTGTTGTGGGGGAGTGAGGGTTTATCGAGTTATCGCCAGGAAATTACGAGAAAAATTTGAGATGTCTGGTTAGCACCTTTAGCATTATAGACTACCTTTCAACAGGAATTAATTTTTTTTCTCGTGCCCCGAAAAAGGCTGCTAAAGACATGTAGTGTCAGCGGCTCACAGCTGCTTAAAAGCAATAACAAACACAAGAGGCCAAATGGCCGACCCTGAAATACTCTCTCTCTCCGCCCCTTAAAGAAAACAAGACATTGGCATCCGAAGTCACTGTCCACTAAGCACCGGAGATTAAAACTGAGATAATAGAAAATTCACGCTTCAAACAAGTGAAGGAGAGGCGAATTTTTTTAGTTTGGATTATTTCCCGTTTAGCAGCGTGTATTCTGCCGCTTGCGATATCTTTTAATCGATAAGCTCTTGAAGTCAGCCTCCTTTGCGCTGTCATGTAATCACTAAGAAAAGGTATAAAATTTCTCAATAGATTTTATCAGCTCTTAGAGGATGTTTGGTGCGTCAGGTGGATGGCTTACAGAATCTCTTGGCTTGTTATTAATATCACTTACAAATCAAGACACAATAATGGCCTAGGTCTGCAAGATCCAATCATACCGCTCGCCTTTCTCTTGACTTGATAAAGCGCCGAAAAGAACATAATGGTTTAATTTAATCACCAAAGCTTACGTCACTGCCATGAGTTCTTGTTTACAACAAACCTGTAATAATGTGTTCAAAGTCGAAAACTATTTTTCCAACAAAGCAAATTCTGTCGACCTGAACGTAGAAATGTCACTTGTCTTGTAAAAATAGACGTTTAATTTATTTGAAAGCATTTTCCCCTAGAAATAACGAACTTTTATTAAACGTTTGTTCGATTAAAACGCTTTAGGATGCGAATCAAAAACAGACACGGGCTGAAATTTCGACAAGTACTGATATTGCCTTTTCACGCATTAACGCGAACTGGATCAAACTCTGTCGCTATTGTTTCGTTTTCGGAAGTTAGAAACGGACACTGCCTTCAGAAGTTTAATTAAATTCTCTATTTTACGGGTTATCCACCATGTTAGCATCAAACACACAACTTATAATCCGCAAACGGACATTGAACTAAAGCTAGTTTCATAACCGTCATCACACAAAGCAGCAGCCTTTGTTTGCCTTGTTCTTGTTCCGGCGTGTTCTGCAATGCCGCCCCGGCTCCGGTATTCTCAGCATGGGCGAGATAAAAACTTCTGGCTGTGGCTGTAACGTCTTAACACGTCACAAACACCGAGTTTTTCACGAAACTTTGCTTGTTTTCAACGTCTACTTTTTTCTCCGCCAACGCTACATCGAAAACGTTCTGAAAATAAACAAGAAATGTTTTGAATAAAATTACCCGAGTGGGGAGACCTGCGGTATATTTTTTCAATATGGCGGCGGAGACGAAGAAGATCGTAAGGAAGACAATATTTAATTCTGAAGAAATAGAAAAACTTATTGACCTCTGGCACAAAGAGCCAGTTCTGTATAACTGTCAATATGGTGACTATATCTTGTAAAACTGATTATATCTTGTAAAATTTCTCGAAAAATCCACTGACTTGTTCGTCGTCTGAACCAATTTTTTCACCTTGTTTACATTTTTTTCGTATCAAGACAGTTGTCATAATCACTAATTCTACAGTTCATCATTTTCCTTGCTGTTTCTCCCAGTCTTCCATAAGGCGGATCGTGAGAATCGCATACAATTTTTTCGTGTCGCAAGGCCAAAAGTTGCACACGTATAAATGGCTGCCAAAATATGTTGGGGGCGAGTTGTAGGCAAAAGTTACGCTATATAAACCGCCCTTTACAATACGCTGTGCAGCCCCAGATATAGAATAGATTCGAATTATCGTATTTTACAACTATTCACACAAAAGCAATAAGCCGGTGTTCTCAGAAATTTAGAGAGTGTTTTGGAAAAACATCTTTTTTCATGTCTACGGAAGGGCGAATTGGTGGAACACTCTCTAATCTGAATCTCCTGATATATGTAAACGTGCGGTCTTTCTCTCCAAGAAAATGTGATCAGGTCAATTTCAAAATATAGGTGAATCTTTACTGACGTCATTGTTTACATCCTGCTCATTAGCATACAACTTCAGTTAAAGAAAGAACATGAATAAAAGGGAATGGAGCTTAAAACTTGAGAAAGGCAAACAAATTGTGGTCAGCGTCCAAAATTTGGTTCTGTACAAGCATATTGAAAGAAGATATCAGTGTCCGAAAAAACACAAAACGACTGGGTGGCAAAACCATTAATGAGTTCTTATATTCTTTGTAAAATTTCCAATATTTAAAACCGCATCACGAGAACAGTATGTAACATACAGGT
>JAOCPT020345950.1:0-13407 GCA_026546935.2 Palythoa grandiflora | reverse complement strand
ATAGTTACGAATTTAAAACGATCTCTGGCTAAAATGATTAAAAACTACAAGCTTTCGACTGCCCGAACTGCAGTCTTTCACGGGAAAAAAGAATGACAAAAAAGCAATGAAAAATGGAATAAAAACCGTGAACTAGCGAAATAATAAAAATGTAAATAATTATGAATGTTTATTAAAAAGAACAATTATGAAACAAGCGGAGACAAAGAACTGGGAAAAAAACCGAGTTCCTGATGGGAATTGAACCCACGACCTTACGTACACTAAATGGATGCTCTACCACTGTGCTATGGAAACTCATATGGCGAACAAGCTCGTTTTAAAAAAAAAGAATGTTGTATTACCAAGGTAACGGGCAAGAATGGTCCGTTAGGTGTCACTCTGGTTTGGCAAGAAAAAAAAACAGACTGAACACTCTGGTTTGGCAAGAAAAAAAACAGTCATAAAGCTTTTGTTTAGTAAGTCTTCACTTTTATGCTATTTGATGTTTATTCTTTCAATTGATAATTTCCCTTGTGGTGCGCTTATTTTAACTTTTGACATTCTTATAGCAAATTGTGAATTCAATTAGGCTTACCAGTCTCGGGCCCAATCTTGTCTAATATCGCCCAAACCCGCCCAAAGCCGCTCAATAAAGCTAAATGTTGCCAGACATTTCCCTTCAATTACAAGCTTTTTTTTAAATAAGAACCGGTAAATTTGGCAGAATCTCATTGTTCTTAATTTTTTGGCGATTTCAGTCTCAATTTGTTCTTAATTTGTTTTTATATCTGTGAGCGGTTTTTATTGAAGAAAAAAAAAACAAAATAAAACAAGTTGATGTAAAATGAAACGCCTTTCGTCACACATGTGTTATACTGCTGAACTTAGAGGTTGACTACCTTCATCGTTTGTTGGGCAGTCTTTACAGTGAATCTTTTTATGTTTTATGATGTATCACTAAGTTTTAGTCAATGTTCTACCACAAAAACTTTCCTAGTTATTAAGCCTCAGCCTGAGCTTGTTCTCAAAAAATTCTTAAATTTTGGCAAATTTGAGCCTTGTTGTTCTTATAAAGTTGTTCTTATAAAGAAAATTGCGTGTATTCCCATTTCTAAAATTTGTCTAAAAATGAAATCAGAAATATATTTTTTTAGTCTTCATTACTGGCATTGCTGTCCAAGTTTGTTAGACGTGTGCCTGCGCTGATTTTAATTGAGTATAACTTTGGCGATATCCAAACGGTGGTGGCCAAACTTTGTGTTGCAACTTTCAGAAAAATATATATACAACTTTTCTGACACAATTTAAAAGACGGGAATGAGCAGAAATGCTTTATTATTATACAATATATTATGCGAACATTTTCTTTTTCACTAAAATTAATGTAGATTCCTGTAAAAATCTATTTGAACAATTTCTACTTAAGAAACGACGATAAACTTTGGCGCACGTGTGTCAAACACTGGATCTTACTGGAACAGACCAACAACAAGAATTTTGCATTGAAATCCGCAGCAACTGTAAGAAAAGGTTTAGGTTTGACTTGACATGACTTCTGCAAAGGTCGAAGGACTTTTAGCTAAATCAAAGCCCATCTTTGCTCGCCTTATTGTTTAAAACGCAAACTGCTAAACCCAATTTTCTTGAACCTGAGTTGACAGTGGGAGGCCAAAGTAATAACAATTTTTTTTTTTGGTTTATTTGTCGTTGCAGGTGCTTCGTGTAATATTAAAACAACTGTGCTACTGTGTAGGAAGTATTCTAAAGGACAACAAACTTTCTCTAAATTAACGAATGTTCACTTATGTTCAAGTAAACTAAGGATGAAGACCCAGATTCTTTTTATTTTTCTATTTCTTTTTTAATTTTTGCAGAAGTGTCGATTCTTTTCAAATTTTAAATTAAACAAAGGTGCAAGCAAATTTATAACATAAAGCCTTATTTTTTGTTGAGGCTGTGCTGGAAACATAACACGTAATCATCAGTTATTACACGTTATTCAAGTCTTAAGGTAAAATAAGCACAGCATCCTGTTATAGAATATGTGTATGCATGACAAATGTAAAGTAGCATAGTGTTGGCGAAAAAACTCATAAAATTGTGTGTTTGCAATTTCTTCGCTACGATCTATGATTGGCTAATTTCATCTGATCGAGTGATGATTGGTTAGCAAAGAGGACAGGAGCTTCAAGTCTGAAAAGTTTCGTTTCGTATTCCGTTTTGTTTTACTTCAGTGTTTTGCGTTGGAGTTCTCCGACAAACTCCCAGCTGTTACATCCGTTTTCACTCTTTTGTTATTGACACCTTTGTACTGACTGTTCTTGAAAGGAGTTGTATTTATCGGTTGGTTTCTGTAGTCGCGGTTCGTTTCCGTATCAATAACTGATTTACTTAGGTAAGGCTATTCTCATATATTTTTATGTTTATAATAATACTTTGTTGAAAATGAGATTAGTAGCTAAAGGCAAAATTAAACTCATACAGTATGAAATATAAAATCTGTAAAAGGAAATAAGATAAAATCTAGTTGTTTCTGTTTACAGTCGTTTTTGGAACAAACATATCGGGTCAATCAGTCGGGAAAAAAATAAATTAAAAAAACTCAGCTACTTAGTCTTTTGCGTGCATAAATTATGATATGTCGCTTTATTTTAACGTATAATTTTAAATCCTTCACCGTAAATTTGTTGCTTTGTAGCGTTAATGCTGAATTGACACATAAAACAACTGGTTCGCATACATCAGTGTCTGGAGCGCATGGGTTCAGTTGTCCGACTCGTGAAATAGAAATTGAAATGAATTTTGCACAGTATTGGTAAATTATAAATTGTATTAACACTGTACAAAAATTGATTTATTTAATTTGGGCGATAGAATAAAATCGACTTGTATGAGCATGTTATTTACATACATTAATAACTGTTTCTACTTTTTTTTGCGAATTTGAAAGTTTTGGACACTTAAAACCAATCTCCTTTTAGCGCGAAACCGCAAACACTAGCTTAAGGGGGAATTATAAAGTCACATTTTTGGCAATTGGTAAAGAAAAGTGAAGAAGATTTTGGAAAGGAACAGGTCTGAGGACGGTTGCCATACCATCGCTCCTAACACATGCAAGGTGCAGCTTTGGTTATCAGACGGTTTGGCATCCGTTAGCTA
The DNA here is from genome assembly GCA_026546935.2 of Palythoa grandiflora. Taxonomy (NCBI): domain Eukaryota; kingdom Metazoa; phylum Cnidaria; class Anthozoa; order Zoantharia; family Sphenopidae; genus Palythoa; species Palythoa grandiflora. The sequence continues at coordinate 10,266 of JAOCPT020345950.1, read as the reverse complement.
AAAATCAACTCCAAAAAATATTTTCAAATATCCCTAAAATTCATTTAACTAAAATTTGTCTAAAAGCACTTTTTTACCCATCGAATTACACATTTTCCAAATATTCACAAAGATATAAGCCATGTCTCGAAATTTGACAAAAATGACATGGTTGACTGTAATCCCCCCTTAATAAAACAGAACTTCCCGTTGTTTCTGTTTTATACTTTGCCATCTTTGTTGCATAATTTGAACAAAAAAGAAACGAGACGGAAAGCTTTTGTTTACTTCATGATCATGTTTATGTGCTATTTAATGTTTATTCCTACCGCAATTTATGGCAACATTAAGCATTATTAGGAGACTTTGCCAATTTTCGAATTAGACCAAATCCGCTGCCCCCAATGTTTTCCCAATATAGTCCTCTTGGGAAATGAGTTGCTTTGTTTAAGCTGAACATTCTTTAGTGTTTTTCTCATTAACACATCTGAAACAAAAAGCCTTATTTCCCAAGAGGACTATATTGGGAAAACATTGAGGGGAGCGGATTAGGTCTATTGTAGTTAAGAACTTAAAATGATCTCTGGTTAAATAATTACAATCTACAACCTTTTGACTGCCCGAACTGCAGTCTGCCACGGGTAAAAAGAATAACAAGCAAGCGATGAAAAATTGCATGAAAACCGTGAATTAGCGAAATAATAACAAAATGTAAATGATTATTAATGTTTGTTAAAAAGAATATTGTATTACCACGGTAACAGGCGAGAATTGTTATCTGCGTAAGGTGTCACTCTGGTGTGGCAAGGAAAAAAAACGGACAGAAAGCTTTTGTTTACTAAGTCTTCACTTTTATACTATTTACACCCTTTTTTTATGAGAACATTTTTTTGTAAGAACACAAGGCTGAAAATCGCCAAAAATTTAAGAACATGTTAAAAACATGCTGAGGCTGAGAAAAGGTGAAGAACATTTATTTATCATGATTACCTATTGCAAATAATTCATACAGTGTTGTTAAAAAAATTGCTTTGCGGTGGGTTTCTTGACTAAAGTTCGCAGAAAACAATTTTACATTTCATGTTTTTTCATTTACCAAATCGCAGTTCTTTCAGGTATATCTCTTGAGACAAAGTGGCAAAAAAGTACATGTACAATTCAATGTATACACAAACGTACCACATACGGTACATGTACTATTCATATTGTCTAAAATCAGTAAAGATATTTTAAGAACATGTTTAAGAACATTTGAGGATGACATCCCGAAAATATTTCAGAACGTTCAGCCTCAGTCGAAAAATTCGACGTTCTTATGTAAAAAAAGAGTGTAGTGTTTATTAGTACAATTGATATTTCCTTTCTGTTGCGCTTGTTTTATAATTTTGACATTCTTGTAGCAGAAGTGTGAATTAAATTAGGTCTCGGGCCCAACTTTTGCTTAATGTTGCCCAATATTGCCTAATATCGCCCAATATTGCCTAATATCGCCCAATATTGCCTAGTATCGCCTAAACCCGCCCAAACCCGCTCAATAAAGCCAAATGTTGCCCTACATTTCCCTTCAAATATTTCCATTTCTAAAATTTGTCTAAAAATGAAATCAAAAATATATTTTTTGAGTTGTTATCGTTGGCATTGCCGTAGTAGTTTATTAGGCTGAGATCAAACGTCGACCTTCACATGTGCCGAATCTAATGCAAATAAGCAAAACTTTTTATTCTACCTCATTTCCATTTTAAAAATTGAACTATGCCTTAAAGTCCCTAATGCTTCTCGTCCAAGGCTCGTGAAAATATTTAGCTACTCTACATATACAAACATATATATGCATATATATTTATCTGTTATATTACCGTGCTACTTCGAAATGTCTTTGTCATTGTTCCGTTTTTTCCAGGTTTAGATTTTTATCACCGCTTCTGCTCCCATAACTTGTGATAATGGTAATATATCTGAGTCTGGTCGTAGCAGCTACACTAGTCGTCAACACTGGAACTTTGGACACTGACGGGGATTATAGCAATGAAACTTTGGCTACTGACTCGGATTATAACAATGAAACTTTGGCCACTGACGGGGATTACAACAATGAAACTTTGGCTACTGATGGGGATTATAACGATGAAACTTTGGCTACTGACTCGGATTATAACGTCTCCGTTCACCTCTCTTGGTACCATTTTCCACCTTTTACAACAAAAGAAGGACACGCGTTTAAAGATTCTCCCCCCGGAGAGATTATCTCCAAGTTGTTATTCTGGGTCTTAAATAAATCCTACCATTCTGATGAAGGCTTCCATCTTTCACCGCATTTAAAAATGGGAGACAACGAGTCGGATACCTTAAGCCAACTCAAAAACAATAAAACTCAGTTTGCATTCCCGATTGTCTCTTCTACTAAGGAGGGGATTTATAGAGGATACAGATATCTTCCATTACTACCCTACCCACCAACTGTTTTTCTGCATAAGGACAAGCCAGCAGAAGATGTCATATTAAAAGCATTGTTCAAAGCATGGCCAATTCTACTGATAACACTGCTGTTAACAGCAATAGCTGGGATCATAACCTGGGGGCTGGTAGGTGTATTTTAAAGAATGATAAAAGGTTTAGAAGCAAAATGTTTTCAAAGCAACTTACTACGAAGACAATCTTATATATTTTCTATGGAATTTTTTTAAAAAAAAATGAGAGACTGAAGTAGAATGATTTAAGAATTTTTTTTTATATAAGATATGGTCGATTTTCAAAGTCTTGGCTAATGAGATTGACTGTTTAGACAATATCGCAATTTCTATTAACTTGTTCTGAAGTTAAAAAAGCTTGTTTAACGATCGAATTATTATCTTTTGATTTTAGATAAACGTTATATTTTAGAATTGTTTTATTATTGTTACTAGAATAGAAAGTCTCCCCATTTAAGTTCTAACAGCGTGATTCGAGGTTTTTCTATTGAGTTATTACTATAATTTACAAAATCTCAAATATACTTTTTCTATTTGGGTTTTGTCCCATCTTTCAAAGTCAACGGTTTTATAGATTCCACACTTCACATCCATAATTAATTATTGGAAGAATTGCAGAGTTTAATATTTTCAAAGCATGGTCAAGTTTGAGTTCCGCTAAAATAATGTGTTTTCGAATTTTTATAAGGCCAAACGAAAACAATTGTGTGTTTCCGTCACCGTCCCTAATATTTGGCTACCGACTCTAATGTTTTTAGAGCAATTTCTGTTTGTACAATTGTTTCTTTTTGCTGAAAAATATTTTGAGTGTCAGTTTTGGATTTTTGTTTTGAACTAACTTCAATTTTAAAATTTATGTGTCAGTATTTCTAAGTCACTCAATGCTGTAGGTGCATTAAAGCTTGGAAACATTAAAAACAGAAACATAAAATGTGCATAAAATGTAAATTTACCACATTTGCTGCTATAAATGGTAGTTTGGGGAACATAAAATTATTTAAAAAAATAATAATTTAGTCCTACCTACCTACCCTAAATTTTTGAAGCCTGTAATAGGAAACACACAATTTTTTTTGTTTGGCCTAATCAATAAGCCAATCAAATGTATGGTTAGATTAGTAGTTGCATAAATCTCCAGCTTGGAAATAAGTAGAGAAGAAATTTTCGTGTTTTTCTCAGAAGAAAAAAAAAACTTCCGAGGCCCTAATGGAAATCGAACCCATGACCCTCTGATTACCGGTCAGCCGCTCTACCCACTGAGCTACAGGAACTCACGTAGGGAACGGGTCACTTAACACGGCTCTTATATATGGAACATGGGGTATATTGTCCTGCTATTTGCTAGGCTGAATATATCCACACATTGTATGGTTAATATTAAATTCATTCGGTATTTCAAGCCCACTATATTTGTAATTATACGATGGCTGGGTTTCTATTTGACCGAGTAAATCGGATAAGACCAATCATTTCTCTTCGTTGCTACAACCTTTGTTGTGCTCATTTAAAGATGCAGCTTCTAGCTTACATATTACACATATTCTGTTACATACAAGCTACGGTTTTTTGTCATTTGACATGTGTGGGGCGTGATATTTAACTCGAAATTCTCATTTTCTATAAAAGTGAAGAGTACAGGCTGTTGTAAAACTCCAAACGTAATACACATATATTGATATAAACACTAAACCGTCATAGATTTGAAACCCGTTTCTAGGATTATAAATTGTTAGTTTATAATTTTATTGTTTTCTGTCAATTCTTGGACTAGTTTGGAGATAAAAATGTCAAAAATATAGTGAGAGACTTCAGTCTGTAAAACCATTTAATGCCCGCCGCAAGTTGCCAGGTGACCAAAAGGTTGCGACCAGTAGCGCAAACTCCTTGTCGGTCGTGGAGTTGTGTACAAAAATTCAAATGTAAAAAGTATTGCTTTATGTTTAGTACAAAATTATGTGTTTTTAATTTGTTCTCTGGATTAAGAATTGTAATCCCCATTTTTTCGGTGTTAGGGTAAGAACTTTTTTTCACTGAAATGTCTGAATTGAATCTGAACTTATATCCAGGTAATTTTATTACAAAAAATGTTTTGTAAGGCCCCCTTTCGTCAGATACAGTCAGTTGTGCTTTAAACTTTATCTGTCTATTATCGAATATTCGAATCAGTGTTTTTCGATTTTTTGGTTCACAGCGAAACATGACGAATACTCCTAAATGCACATTTCTTGTGTTTTTTTATTTGTTGGATTTCATTTTAAAATGAGTATACAGTTGGAAAAAAGAAAAAAAAAACTTTTTTTAATAAGTACTCTTTTGAGTCGGGGTTTCTGGGATATTTTTCAATAAATATAAATATTAGGTTATTTCAATGTTGCCGACTGTTCTCCCGCTCCAGGAATGTTTGATTTATAGCACATGTTGAGCTGAGAAGCAGTGACAGTATGTTTACTTGAAAAACTATGACAACAATATCTCTTCTTTTCCAATTCCCGCCCAACCATGTTGAACGTATCCCAAGAAGTTCAAACAAATTTGAAGTTTTTAGAGATTTTTGAGTTTACGTCCGTTTTAAAACAAGGCCAATCAATTACGTTTGAGGTTACCGTATACCTTCAGGGGTGTTTTGCGTCAAAACGATACAGCGCATCTGTTTTAATCCGTAGATGTCTAAACCTGCTTAAAGCTATAAACCTAGCTTTTGAACTGTGGTTTTTGAAATGTACTAAAAAATTTTCAGTTAAAATGAACTTTTAGATTTTTTACGATCTCTAAAAACGAGCGGTAAAGTTACCCTTTCGAAAGTTTCTAACTCAAAGGAAATTTGTTCATTTCCCCTAAAATTTGCACAGTAGCTTCTTCAATATATGAAGGACAAAAACCTGTCTGCTATTTTTTTTTCTGAGAAAGGTTTTAGAGCAGTTTTTGCACCGTCAATGCTCTTTTTTTAAACCCTATCATTCGAAAAAGCCCCGCGTAACTTTATTCTGCAATCGAATATGAAAAAACGCAGACACACGTGTTTTTAGCTCTTTTGGTCTGGAAACTGGCGGATGAATTAAATCGTTTGATATCAATAATCACCTGGACTTGTAATTTTCGAAAGGCGACTTTGTCGCTTGCTTTTAGAGAACGTAAAAAATCTAACAATTCTTTTTAATTCAACATTTTTTAGTGTTGTTCAAAAGCCAGCTCTATAATTTGATATATGGGTTTAGATATCTACGGTTTAAAACAGATGCACTGTAGCGTACGTTTTGACGCAAAACACCCCTATACGGTAACCTTAAAGTATGGACCCTTCTGTGTCGAGAAATGTACGAAGAGTTCACGGTCAAATGGGATTCATCAAAAGGACCTCGTTAAATATTCAATTTTAAGACGTCTACAGTCCAATAATTGAAGCTTGGAAGATTCATACAAAGAATAACAGAGATAATGTGCCGGAAAGATAAAAGTGTGGTTATTTTTATCATTCGTTCAATCGACAGTCGAAATCGTTCCACATTCGTGACGTTAATTGCAGTTGCCATTTCACTTTTAAGATATTGTTTTGCAAGCAATTAGCGTGTGTCAGATCACTGGAATCGGGGCATCCATAAATGCAAAGAACAAAATAGACGTCATAAGATTGAATATTTAACGAGGTTCTTTTAAAGCGTCCCATTTAACCACTAACTGGGTTTTACCCTATGATGTTGCTTAGAGTTAATTTTCATTTGTAAAAGCTAAACCCTTTTACGAGCCTAGTGGCACACGGGAGCCAGTGATTATTTCGGTTTCTGTGGCATTAAGCATGACTCCCCCTGGACGGGACACAAATTCGTCGCAGGTTAGCCACAGCAGAAGGTGGTGCACATTTTACTGACCTTGTATTGATGGAAAGTTAAGCCAACTTGAAGGAAAGAAGTTCAATTCTCAGCAAAGCCGAGGCTTGAACCTGGGACCTTGTGTTTGGAAGGCAGAGACCTTACCATGCACTGTGCTAACCAATATGCTATGTTATACTTGTAAATCGTAAGAGAAAACATTTTACCTCGGTCTGTTCTTTTGCAGCTGAAATCGTTCACTCTGTTCTGTGATTTCAGAGATCTGTTTTACTGCCTTGTTGTTTCTGTCACATGAGCGCAAACGAACTGTTTCACTATCTTTACTGAGGACGTTATGCTCTGTGAAAGCATTTAATTACCAAATACCTTCTGAGCAATGTTGTATCCCAAGTGATTAAAAGAGTTTCGAACTCTTATTAAGAAAAGAAGTTTAATACGAAACTTTGGGAAGGAAAATAACAAAAAAAACAACATTGTCGTAAAAAAACGGGATTTTGTTAAAATTAAACCGTTGCGAGATGAATTTTGTGTTTCGTGCTGTTCATTGTTGTATCTGCCCTTTTAAAAAACTGTATTTTTTGTTGCAAAGATAACGATCACACCCATATCAGTAGATGTCGCTTTATTGCCTTAGCGAACCCATTTAGTTTTTACTGAAATAAGGCTTTAGGGAATGAATGCAAAAAGAAAACCGATTAACTGAAACAGATGCGTTTATACAAACACCGATAAACAAAAGATTATTTTGAGGAGAGAAACACAAATTATTATGAAATTGTTTTATTACTAGTAGCGATACAAACACATTTTAGAGCACAGTATAATTATATAACAAATTTGCTATCTAACGTAGAATTCCTAAGCGACGCAGAAAGATCGTCATATAGCGTTAAGCCAATTTCACACGGCATACACTATAGTTTGACCAGGGTTAAGGTTACCGTATACTTTCAGGTGTGTTTAGATACCTAAACCCTATATCAAATTAAAGTTTATAGAGCTTGCGAAATATACTAAAAAAAATTGATTAAAATGAATTTAAAGATTTTTTACGTTTTTTAAAAGCGAGCGACAAAGTCGCCTTTCGCCGAGAGTTCCAATTCAAAGGGAATTAATTCACTCGTTTCCCCTAAAATTTGCATGGTTGCTTCTTCAATATATGAAGAACAAAGAAATGTCTGCGATTTTTTTTTTTTGAGAAACTTTGTTTTTAGAGCAAGATTTGCACGATCTACAAACTTTTTGAAAAATTCCCGTAACTTTTCTCTGCGATTGAATATGAAAAAAACGCAAACACATTTTTTTAGCACTTTGGTCTGGAAACTGGCGGATTAATTAAATCACTAAATATCAATAATTGCTTGGACGTGTAGCTTTCGAAAGACGACTCTGTCGCTCGTTTTTAGAGAACATAAAAAATCTCGTAATTCATATTAATTCAGAATTTGTAGTATAGTGTAAGCTTAATTTTATATATGGATTTCGGTATCTACGGTTCAAAACAAACGCACTGTATTGTTTTGACGCAAAACACTCCTGAAGGTATATGGTAACCTTAAACTAACCGGCCGGGCTAGTTTTCGTTGGGCAAAAAGTGCTAGCCTTGGTTTGACCTGGGTGCCTATGTTAAATCTAAACCTTCTGCAGAGGCGGGTTCGACCTGAGCGAACTTGGGTTAGTTTTGCTTTTACGCAGGCGGAGTTAAGGTTACTGAACACCTTGAGCGGTGTTTCTAGTTTTCATACGATATCCCGTTTGATATTTATCACAGACCCATAAACCTATATATCACTGGAAAGCTTATAAAATTCTCTAAATGAATATTTAAATTATATTGATATCGTAAGGACGAACTGATGCTTTACTTTCGATTAAATTTTTTCCCTTGATGAAGTCAACAGTCGCTCAGATCTTAACTTCCACTAATGTTTGTCGCCTTTTTAACTTCGTCAAAGTGTACCGATCAAAACCGTGTCGGTGATTTTTGTTTGTGAAAGCCGATCATTTTTTTACATTTGTTTTTAGAAAGTTGCAAATATTTTTAGCTCAGAGACGCAGAAATCGAGTTAAAAAAAATCAACCAGGACTTCTTTTCAAATTCGCCAACACGGTTTTGCTCTTTAAGTATTTCTCTATAGTTTTGCCAAATTTCGTGGCAAAAAAGCAAAAATTCAGCGAGCATTGATATATTTTACAACCTTCAGTTTTGTAAGAACTGGAACCGAGAAAACAGCGTTTGAACAATGAGCCGTGTAGTTTCCAGACTGCCGGTAAAAAATTCATTTTGCAGTTACTCGCGAACGAAATTAGCTATTGGAAAAAAAAAATTATTTAAAAGATCTTTCTCAATAAAACAACATAATTTGCTTTTACATATTTCAGGTTTTTTCACATTTCACCCTGTTCAGTAACCTTAAATGTTTGCCTATCATGTTTTGTGTAGTTGCACGCTAATTCAAAGTTTGCACTGTTTTTCTTTTTTCAAAACTGAGCTTAAATGATCAAAGATAAAACTGGAAGAGGGTCAAAGTGGGACAAAGATGAAGTTTTCTCAAAAAAAAAAAATTCTTTAAAAAATGGGGAAAGGGCTCTTACATTTAATACTCAAATAGAGCAAAAAGATAAAAAAAACTAACAAATCATTCTCATCAATACTCCTGTTGGACATACTGTGGTTTGCATGGGCGTAAACACTTTTATTTATATTAAGAACAAACTCGATAAGAATGTTCCTGGAAATGAAATCGCATGAAAATTAAGAACAAAATGAGGCTGAAAAGATAGCTTTAAAATTTTGATGATTTTCGAATCTTTGTTTCTTATATTTATTAAACTCAAGAAATGATGAGAGACATGAGAAATGTTTTGATAAAGTTCAAACCTCATAGCTGCCGTGACGTCTGTATACCGCGAATTAAGACGAAGTCTTCTCAGTCTTTGAAAAAATAACAAAGAGACTCGCATTTTTACACAAATATGAGAAAAACTAACTAAAGCAGTTAAAGAGAAAATACAAAAATATAAATAATAAACAAAGAATTCTCATCGATACTACTGTTTGCAAAACTGTCTTTTGCATGCGTATACAAAACTAACCCGGCAGGTTCGCCCCACATTCGATTTCACACGCCTTTTTAGCATTTAGCCGTGTGTACAGAGTCGGGACAAACCTGGATTTATTTAAATTAACCCGAATAGAACCTAAGTTAGTTTTTACCGTGTAAAATGGCTATATGTTGATGCAGTAGAAGTTACATAAGTTCATTTGTGCTGACCGGCTTTTGAGCTAAGGTCACGTTGCCTTGAGGTATTTTCAAAACGTCACCTATCTGTCTATCCTACCATCAAACGTGCACCTCAGATAACTCTATGAAGAACTAATATTTCTATTGGTTGTGTTTTAGTTTTGGCAAGGCAAAAATGTAACACCTTGTTCGCCTAACCTATACAGGTATCCCCCTCTTTTTACTTTGAAAAAGGACACCGCAGTGCCTTCTAGATGTCAGCGTATTTTTAATACATAGGGAAATACTATGAAAAAATACCGTGCCACATTAGCGGTCGTAATCACCGAAACTACCTTTAAGTAAAATCCATGTTGCTGTGACTCTGTTCAGTAATAGATTACAGAGGACGTCAAACTATTGTAAGAACATCAATGACACACTCGGCTGTCGCCTCGTGTGCTACTTTTTTGATCTTACCACATTTTGACGTCGTTTGTTATCTATTACTGAACACATGTTTACAGAATGTACGGTCTACAATATATGATTTTAAAGTTTGTTTAGGCACAATACTTGCACAATATTATTTGTAGTTTGTGTCACTTTTGAAAACATTACCGTAAGGAATTTGAATTTGTTGAATTGCATTCTGGGATTGTGAAGATAATTGGACCCAGTCCTTTTGTAGTTACCGTATTTTCTCGTGTATAAGTCGATTCGTGTATAAGTCGACCCCCGTTTTTAAGGCCAAAAACCACACTATTT
>JAOCPT020345073.1:0-13412 GCA_026546935.2 Palythoa grandiflora | reverse complement strand
TACTACTATACTACTACTACTACTACTACTACTACTACTATACTACTACTACTACTACTGCTGTTGTTGCTGCTGCTGCTACTACTACTATTACTACTAGTACTATTATAAAAAGCAATAAACTCAATGACTTCTTCCAAAACATTTTAACGCCATTGCTCAAAACAAAGAAGAATTTTCAACCTGTTCATTGTTCTTATTTAGTTTGCATCCTTTGCAGGTTGCTAAAATCAAATGAGTGCAAAACTTTCAGTTTGTGGTCATATATCACTGAAATACATTAGGTGAGTTGAGCATACAATACAATACAGAACGTGACGGCAACTTCCCTCTGAGGGCAGGGAATGTGCGTTTACTTTAATAACAAACCATGTTATAATCAAAGTCAAAACTGGGAATACTAATAACTTCACTAATTGAAAACATTTTTTTTTCATTTCGCTGAAAACTATCCAAAAATAGCCAAACTGTGACTGACGAAATAAGAAAATGATTAAATATCAATATTAGCACATTTCTGTAGCACTATTTTGACGCAGTAAACGTATTTCTTATCCATTTTACTAAAAGCATAATATCACTTGTTCTCTTACCTTCGTATTGGATTTATACCGCGCAGAAACAAATGTAGCTGCCTCAAGTTCTCCTCAACAGTTTATGAATTGAGAAATAATTGCCCCGAGAATCTAGATTTTGGCCATAGAGCTAGAAGGCTAATTAGAATTACGAAAAACTCGTTTTTGCGCTTTTGTTGATTTCAGCAGCTGCGGAAGTGGCCAAAAGCCTCTAGCCCAATGAGCTGAGGCCTGATACCAACCTTTTATAGTAACTTGATTGAGACAGATTAATACGTTAAGTAAATTCGTATTACACAATGGTGTTAATAAGTCAGAATTTCTTTTCTCGGCCAGTAACTATCCGACAAGCACTCTTTACTGAGTTTTACATGAAATATATATACGTCAAATGATGAAAACAAATGTTTTTGAACACACGATACACATTTCATAGTGTTGAGCTGCATTTCCTTAGCTAAAAATAAAATATTAATTCCGCACTCTTTGTGTTTGGTTTTGAACAGAACTGAATAAGTGTTAACTGCAAATTCATAATGGCTTTATTGTACACTACTTTCCTATATATCCGCAATTCTGATTTATCTACTCATTATTCGGCGACTTATCAATAAAAATTCCGAACTCTTGCATGCGACAATAAGGCATGCTCTAATTCAAGCTTTTTAAAAAATAAGGCAAAAAGCTCGGATTTGTTGCACTCGATTTACAAAACTTAGTAGATTTTAAACTTCTACCAGATTTACTGAATCACTTCAGCTAAAATAATTTTTTGGCACGTGTTAGGAAAATAGTCAGTTTTTTTAAAAAAAGCAAGACGTACAAAGCAAAATACGGAATCGGTTGCAGCTCTGATGCTAGTTTAATTGTTATCAATTGAGTCTGAAACTGTTCCGGCAGTCGCGTTCAAATCAAGACGCCAGTGGTTTAGTTAACCGAATACAGATTTCCTGTGATGAAGGCATTGGTGTTACCAAAGCACGTATCATTTGATCTACAGAGTGTAAGAGTTAAAAAAAATCGTTCAATATTTGCCCGGGCAATACTTTTAAAAATATTAACCAGTTTCGCTTAATAAGAATGTCTCAACTTTTGAACAGTGGATAAATCTTACAAAAAATACTATTCATTTTGTTTGTTTAAAGGGCTGAAGAGCAAAAGAGTGTATGGTTGTAATTATTTCAGTTAACCTCCGACCAGAAGTTGAAGCCCTATTGCAAAATGATCGTCAATTTTCCCCTCTCGAGGAGGAGTTTTCAACAGATTCAGAAGTTGGCAATTTTCCTGGAACTTGGTAACATATACTTCCAAAAATACAGCACGAAAAGGCAAACTAAATTCAAACATGCTGTGTAGGGTATGTATGATTTGAAAATATCTTAATTCATGATCGTTTTATTGTTCATACGGGGAAAATGAGAAAGCAAGCCATAAGAGCTGGAGCGAACTCATAACAATTATCTACCGTGATGGCTTTCGGCAAAGCTAAGTTGCCTAATATAAATTGAAAAAACATGCAACTATTTTCGTGTAAAGTCACCCACTGACAGTTCTCTCCGTTTCCGAAGCACTACTGTATGTAAAGAATTAACTCTTGTAAAGTTTAATCCGCCATAGTTGGTACATAACAGAATTGAACTGCCTCCCGGTGTAAGTGTAAACACCCTCACACTGCAACGAAAAATCCCCCGTTGCTCGCACCAACTGACGGTAGCCGGGTAGGCTAACCAGGGGCCGGTTAAAAAACTAATAATAAACAATATCTAACTTTCTTGTCAGTTTACCGCCCACATCTGATACAGAAAATGAAGTTATCTTTATCTCCAATGCTTTAGTCACTCGAAAATGCGGAAGAAATATTCACCTTATAGTTATACATTTACTTCCAAGTCTATTTCACTTAATTTCTGATTGGTATTGTTCTATAGAAGATAGACTAAACTGATTGGGAACCCAGGAACTAGGAGAACCCACACATATGCTAACAGCCATTTCAACTGATGATAAGAATGCATATTTTTTTATTGTTTTCAAATAGATAAGGATGTTTGTGAGTAGCAATCTGCGAGACTGAACTGACGGCCGACAATGAGACTCTGAACGGCTCAAAAAGCTTGCGCTCTTTCTGGTTTTATTTAATCTTAGGCTGGGCCATAGGCAGTAAGAGGTTTCTCTCGTTCATTTAGTTTTCTTAAAAGTCAATTAGATCTTAGATCTTGATGGCGTTTGGGTTACATACAGCATGGAAAAATCACATAGACAACAACAACAACAACAACAATACTTTATTTATCCACGGTAAAACTCATCAGGAATTATGAAATAACATAAAACGATAGAGAAAAAAAAATTGCTTATTTATCCTAGTTACATTGATAAAAATATACATGATAATTACAGGTAAACTTTACAAAATAAAAGGATATACTCTAAGTAGTTTAGACGTTTCTCTGTAGAGCGGTCACATATATATTTATCTCATCAGCTATAGTGGTAAAAAATCTGGCATGTCTAATTAATGTAAACTTTCTGTGAATATATCATTCAAAGGTCTTCAACAAAGTTTCATTGAAATGACTTTGGTAATCTTATTAGCATCACTGGCTTCAACTTCTGTCCTTCAACTTTCGAAATATTCACTGATAATCTACCCTGAGCCAACTCGATATTGCAGACGTGCATAAAATAAAAGGAATAATTTTATAGACGTTTTTCAAAGTTGCAACTGCTCTGGCCCTTTACTGTGCCAAAGATCATTCCGAAATGTCAAACTATTGAATTTTTTATTACACAAAATCACAAAGAAACGTCGCAGCAGCCTAACCCTCGCCCGCCCCCGCCACCCCCTCCCCCCAATGCATCTCCCCACTAACGTTACATTTCCTCAGGGCATAATTGATATCAGTAACGCTTCCCCTACAGAAAACACTTTATCTAAACCGATCGACGTGTGTCCTCAAGTGCTATCTAGTAAATACATTCTGTAGTCAGAATTCTTAAGATATTATACAAAATATTAAAAGGAATACAAGTATTAAAAACATTGAACCAAATCTAAAACAACCGCATGGTTTGCTCAAACAAACAGTTAAGTAAACTATAAATGATGAGGATTTGCTTCATCGATTGGTATTTTAGAAACCTAAACATCTCTGGCAAATATTTCATATTTTTTGTACTTATACAGCGTTAAAACCATCTCATCATATTAATTGCTCCTAAATATATTTTGAAATTAGATTTCTTGAACTAATCTAATGACATCTTCAAATAGTTCAGTAAAGTTTTTCAGGAAAACTCATGATACAGTTCAATCGTCAGTGTTCAGTCAGACACTTTTAAACAAATTATAATAATTACTGTTTTGCTAATATATACATTAGAAATCTGACACGCCTTTCAGAAAGATTTTATACCAGACTAGAATTTAATATTTTCTTTCAACGAGGGAGAAAGATTAAAACGAAGAAAACAAAAAAAACTTACTTTTTTTCCAATGAATTCTTTTGAAGATTGTGCACTAAAAAAACCTTGGTATGGTTTACGTTGTTTGAAAACAGGACCAGACAGAATGTGTCTCACCAGAGAGACGAGCAGTGGGTGAACTGTTACTAAAGTCAAGTTGTTTTAGCAAACGAAGATGGTTGATGACGGTGTATATCTAACGTGTTGTCACCCAAGGCGTTGAGGGACTGATATAATACTATCAGGTTGCCAAGGGTAACACATGACAGCTCAAGATTATGTTCTATTAGTGCATTATAGTATTAGCATTTGTTCCTATTGCGTGGAATTAAGTTAAACAAAGAGGTTTTCAAATCGAATGCAAATGAGGCCTTCTCAGTCGGCTGTATAAAACCGGCAAAGATGGATATTCACACACCCGCTAACTTATCCCAATCAATTGAAAACAAAATTAAAATCTCATGTACATTACTGTAGCAATATTTTCATCAGATTTTGTTACTGGAAAGATAAGATTGTTAGAACTCATATTAAAGTCATTCACAAGTGTAATTTTCAAAAATTATTTTCCTGAGATTTTAAGTTAGTTTGTCAGTTTTCCTAGGTTTTCGAATCAGTTTTAGCTTTCCCTTCCTAACTGGTATAAAGAATAAAGGTTATTAAAGCTTTTAAATATTCGGCAGGTGTCCCCATCAAGAAAAAACGTTAGAATAAAGGAAAAATAGAATAAAAGTTTCCAGCACGGTTGGTCATGAAAATAATTTTAAGTCCTTCCTTTTGCTTTGTTAAATTTGGCAAGATATCTTTTTAGTTCTGTATTATGGAGAGGCATTATTTTCCATAATATAAACGTTCTTGCCAGGAATCTTGGTATTTTTAAAAATAAAAATATATAATTTCCTTCCAATAATTTTTAATATGAAAATATTATTCTGAAGTCTAGTTTTCCAATGTAAAGAAAACCGAGTTTTTTAAAAAAAACAGCTTAGCTTCCATATATTTCAAAGCTGTATAACTAATGAAAATTCAACAAATTTACTGCGTTCATCAGTAAATATAAAAGCCCCCAGCCTTATTCAGTTATTGTACATCCACATAATTAGAATTTATTTTGATGTTGATTTTTACCTCAAAGTGTTTTACAATAAAATCAGTGGGTGTTTAAAGTCCTAGAGGCAGTAAACGCGAGCAGAACCTTGCAACCTCTGTTGCTTCAGGATACTAAATATTGAGCTGCTAGCCCTACCATTTTGTTGCCGACTTATAAAAATAGTTGAAATAAAAAAAAACAATTGAGCAAGAATGTACACAAATTATATATCAATGAACCTGCTGCCGTTAAGCAGTTGTAATACTCCAATTAGAGTTTTAATTTTACGTGGTAAGTAAATAAATGTGATCACAGCAACAAGCAGCCCTCACAGCTAGGAAGCGCAACCGATTGTGTTTTTTCTGTCAAGATCAAAATCTTCTCAACGGGTTCTATCAGTTTACAAAATCTTTTCACCCATTTTCTACTATATATTTAACATGTGGTTTCTTTTTACTGCTTAAGCAAGCAAACAAACCGATTGGTGAAATTACATGTATAATAGTTACAAATGACGTCTGTTGCTTCTCTACCAAACTTTTTTATGGTTTAAGAATATGGGACATTTAATAGTAATAATAGTAATAGTAATCATAATAAATTATTAGTGCTACATATATATAATAATAATATTATTAATAACATAAATAACAATAACAACAATATTTTATTTCTTTTATTTTCATTTCATTTTATTTTATTTTACAATAATAAGGATGATTAACTTTGTTGGGCATAGAATTTCAAAAACGAGAAACTTATTAAAATGAAAACCGCAAATGTAAAGCCAGGAAAAAGTATTTCATAACGCCACAGGCAATCGACTATTTCAGTGTAAGCGGCAAGCAGAACACACTTCCTTGATTCACACCAAACATCGCTTCCTTTAA
This sequence comes from Palythoa grandiflora, assembly GCA_026546935.2. Lineage (NCBI taxonomy): Eukaryota > Metazoa > Cnidaria > Anthozoa > Zoantharia > Sphenopidae > Palythoa > Palythoa grandiflora. The sequence goes on along the minus strand of JAOCPT020345073.1, from coordinate 7,392 downwards.
TGTCGTGTCATAAAAACTACCTACTCGAGAACTAATACACACTTGAAACAAGAACAACTACGTTTTCCGGCCACATACACTTCCTACAAAACTGACACGTCTCAAGGGCAAGAGTCGATACTGGTACCTTGTTATTCCTTTTAATTCCTTTTCAGCGACGCAAAAAAATCTTCAACATTCCATACTTTAACGAGAAATCGGTCACAATATCTATTTTAGCGAAATTCAAAGCGCAAGGTAGGAAATGATTTCTGTTTGCATCAGCAACACTTTCGACGAAAGGCAAATGTGCCACTTAAGCTGCCTTCAATTTCAGATCTCGTGCATGTCGAGTGATATATTTAAGTCAATCTTATGCTTTGTTCCGGCAATAAAAGCGTTATCGTTTACGTTATCATTTATAAAAAGATATAATTTCCCAAATGCTGCGTGCTGTGTACGTTTTCTAATCAAATATCTTCTCTATTTGTCACATCCTCAAACGATCTGTCTACATGTTTACTTTTTCTTGTAATTTGTATAGAAGACAAATTTTGGTACTTATTGTTACTTGGTAGGTCTTAAAATGTGATTTATACCGTTAGTATCTTAAATAGTCACATCTGGAGTATAAATATATTTTAGAATACTTGGTAAATATCGTATCTTAATTCACAAGAACTTCAAAACAAAGCACAAAAGCTATTCATTTGCATCCTAATAGAAGCTTCCTTTGCCATCAAGATTTTATCACGTTCTAATCACTTTGCGGTGAAAAGACAACTAGAGGAAGGTGTGTGGCGCTTGCCTCATTTCACGCTGTCATCTTGTCACTGTGAGTGCAATTATAAGTCATAAAAGCTTCATTAAGGAGATAAAAGTTTGCCTTTTCTTCAACGGACAGCGTTACGAATTGTAATTGATTGTATACATCTGGCCACGTTTCAATTTTCTCCGCTGTTTGAGAAATACACTTATTACAGAGACTAGAACGATCATGTTTCAACATTTATCAAGAACTTAATTTTATTCACCATCTACAGGCTAATCGGACAACTCGTCTTTCATTTTCGAAAACGACAAACAATTCGCTATAAAAGCTGCTCCGGGTAGTTTGGTTAATTTTTCTGCTAAATAATATTTTGCTGAAAGAAACGAACTAATTTCAAAACAGTCGCCCGTGTCGGTATAATTTTACCATTTACCGACCATTATACTTGAAATATAAAGCTGGAGAAACTACCTATAAGATCAGAACAGATAAATCACTCTGTGAAAAGCGTGCACTTCCCGTTTACTAATTTAGCGAGATATTTGCCATAGTTCAGTTAGTGTATGATAGCGTCAGCGATTCTCATGAACTCGTTTCATGCCTTGTACGTTAGCGAAATGAGTAACGTACTGCAGTAATTTGAATCAAAGCCAACTAGAAATGCAATCCATTAACAGAAATCTTCGACGGGTTTCGATAATTATGAAATGCAAACAGTTAGCGTTTTCCGATTACCCGCTTTTTTCATAAAAATCAGTAAAACTTGCCGAGAGTCATTCTTCTTAATTTTTTGCAAACTTCGGTTACAAACTCAGTTTCGTAATTGTTCTTATTTTTACTGATGAGTAGTTGATATTGAAGAAAAGTCAAACAGAAGCAAGGTAATAGAAAAAGTGACACCTTACACCACACATGTACTGAACGATTTTTAGAGAACATTGTTTGTCGAGGAGTCTTTTGGTCTCAAATTACAGTGAAACTCTTTGTTTTATGCTGTATCGCTTGGTTAAATTACAGGTTTCAATCAATTTTCTAAAAAAAAATTTCTAGTGTCGAGCCTCAGCCTAAGCTTTTTCATGATTTGTTATTAAATTTTTGCAAAGATTTCAGCCTCGTTAATTGTTCTTATAAAGTTATTTTAATGAAAAAAGCGCGTACAATCAAACTACCAACGAACAGATCCTTTTTTTAAAAAATACGTTGACGAAAAAGCAAAAGAAATAACAAAAACAATTCGTAGTGGACAAAAAATTCTTCATTCATATGTCGAAGATGATGTTTGTAATTTGCTTCAACGAAAGGTAAACGTTATAAATGTCGCCTTCCCCAAGTTCCATCCTGATCAGTTGATATTATTATCGAGTCACAATCAACTCGGCGGCACGCAATCAGTAGCCAATACTGTGTCCTGAGTTGGGGAATAATCACAAAATCAAAAAGATAATCGTTTGATGATTGTTTTAAATTGAACACCGTGAACAGTGAAAGAAAACTGACGTTTCGTACCGTAGTCCTTCGTCGACGAAGGACTACAGTCCGTCAGTTTTCTTTTACTATTCACAAATTTCAATTTAAAACAATCGTCAAACTGTTTCTGTAGAAACAGCGACGCAGCATTCACTTCCATAACAAAAAGATAATCTTTAAATGTTTCCAGATAAGATCGTTAGGAGAAAGACGACATTTACAATAGATCATAAGTCGTTATTGTTAGAAAAACTAACCGGAAAACCGACATTATTTCCAATGCCACTTCTTTCAAACTTTATATTATACTTCGTATCAATAAGCGTCTATTCTAATATCTGTATTTGACTGAGTAATTCAGGTTTGAGATATTCCTTTTGTTCCACGCATCCTGTGGCTGCAGCGATGTCCATCATGACACTTGAGTCCCACGCAAAGTTAAGTATAGCGCCGGGTACCTTCGGTAGAAAACGAATAAACAGACCTTGTTCATAATGGTGGCGAATTATATATTCTTATGTCTAAATTCAAACCAGTCAAATTAGCCTTGTTATTAAGTTCAGATTTTTAAAGAATTTTCCATATGGAAGTTTGTAACTTGGACACAAAGTTTGAAAGAAAGCGTACCTCAAGTTGAGTACTCAGAAAAAATTCTGAGTCACTGACAGGAATTGAACCCGCAACCTTCTGATTACCGGTCAGATACTCTACTACGGTGGCCCACAAGTGTCACGGCAAAACTTACTTTCTCACGGCACAACTTACTTTCTCACGGCACAACTTACTTTCTCACGGTAAAACTTACTTTCTCACGGCACAACTTACTTTCTCACGGCACAACTTACTTTCTCACGGCACGACCTACTTTCTCACGGCGGAAGTCAATTTTCGCGGCGGAAGTTCAATCGTTTGAACGAATTCACGAGTTTCGTCTCCAGACTTCTCTCTGACATAAAATACGATTGAACTTCCGCCGTGAGAAAGTAAGTTTTGCCGTGAGAAAGTAAGTTGTGCCGTGACCAGTAACAAAGTAATTTTTGCAGTAAAAAATTAGTTTATGCCGTGAGAAAGTAAGTTGTGCCGTGAGAAAGTAAATTGTGCCGTGAGAAAGTAAGTTTTGCCATGAGAAAGTAAGTTGTGCCGTGAGAAAGTAAGCTGTGCCGTGAGAAAGTAAGTTTTGCCGTGAGAAAGTAAGTTGTGCCGTGAGAAAGTAAGTTTTGCCATGAGAAAGTAAGTTTTGCCATGAGAAAGTAAGTTGTGCCGTGAGAAAGTAAGTTGTGCCTTGACACTTGTGGGCCACCGTACTCTACCCACTGAACTACAGAGACTCACAAAGGCCGGAGCAGAGTCACTGACGGGATCGAACTCGCAACCTTCTGATTACCAGTCAGATGCTCTACCAACTGAGCTACAGAGAATCACTTGCATGGGGAGCAGAGTTACTGGTTAAGAGTTCTTGTATATTCCCGCTGGACACAGCTCGCTCGATATGTCCGATAGTCATAATTTTAGGAACGCTTTCTAAAGAATATGTTACCCAAAAACAAGACTAGTTTAACTAATTCGATATTAAATAAAAGAATATTGAAATCGCTGCCATTTATAAGTGTATGATATAGTATTGGGAGCTTTAAATTGAATATTATATCAATAAGATATGCTGTGGTACATATTACTATAAAGCATTACAGGTTAATAGTAATATAACCGAAAGACGTTTCGGTGTAACATACACCATCATCTGGTTCCAAATTGTAAATTTACAGCAAAGCTATAAAATTCTGAACCATTGTAAAAACAAATTTGACTGTTTAATCTTTATTTAAAATGCTCTGCATTAAGCACCTACAACCAGACACCTAAATGTTCTGAGTGACTCTTTCAAGGTTAAATTATTTACATAGTTTTCATTTTGTTCTTTGTGCTTCTTTCTTTAGCTGTTTGACCTTGACATTGATTTGAATAGTTCCGTGTCCTTTGCCCGGTTGTTTGACATTGTTCTGTTGTTCAACTCCGCTATTGAGGTCAACTACTTTATTAAACGGTTTCAACTTTTAAAGCTTGTAAGCTGTGAACCTGATGATGATCAGTGTGTGTTACACCAAAATGTAGTTCGATTGCACTGATATTAATCTTTACATATTTAATCCAGTCAAATGCAAAGTAAAAGCAAATTCTTCCCCTCCAAGGAAAAAGCATAATTCACTGACATGTGGAACACGCACTTAGAGGACGAAATTCCTGAATTTGAGAATAACGGGCAACAGAGGCAATCACACAAACCAACTAAGATATATCCCACTAGGTGAAGCATTATAAAATCGCAAACGGAAAGAAAACGAGAGAATGAAGAACAGAAAGACTATCCGCTAACAGCTGTATGACTATACAATGTCGACACATAAATCGTAATCTCTGACTATCAAAATCGCTGCCTGTATCAGATCACGTTATACAACTTCAGCAAAGTCCATAACTTATTATTCCTCCAAACAAAGGGCTGATGGCGTTGTGGCCAGGGGAAGTCGATGACGTTTATCCGGTAAACGTTACAGAAACTGAAACACGTTCCGATTGGTCTCTAGGTTCGTACTAGGGTTTATCTTTAGCTAACTAGAAACAACATTTTAACTAAGGGGCCGTTCACAATTTTTGATATTTTCACAAACGTACAAAACGTACGCTTTTTAGGAACCCCCTCCCCCTCCTGAAAGCGTAAATAAAAAATGTTGAAATTCAGAAGTTTTGATTTTTAATCTTATCGTGTCACAATCCCCTACCGACAACAAATAATACAACAAGAAACTTATCCTTCTTGCTTTATTCACAATTTAAAGCGTACATTGATAACGAATCCACGAACTCCCTCCCCCCTTAAAGTACGTTTTGTACGCTCGAAAAATTGTGAACAACCACTAAGCACCCTCAAATTACAATCAGAATACGAAGCTCTAAAATATTTTAAGCATCAGAAGGAATGGATTGTTGAACAGTGATTAACTTTAACTCTCGAAATTCAAAGAACAATTTCTTCAACTAGGAAATATTTATCCTGCATATGAAGTACTGTCCACATTTTCTAAAGAAACAAAATGACAACCCCACAAATGCAGCCCAAATCAGTCTGTACAAGGTCGGAAACAGAAAGATGGGTTACGATTTTAACCCTGGGTTTATATTGATCAGCTTGTGAACAACCGGTCCCTCTGGTTGATACGGTTTTAAAAACACCAAAACGAAGCCAATGTACGTGTGTTTAAAGTAACCTGCAGCATATAGAAAGGGCGCTGTGGCCACGTGGCTAGAGAGCAATGTATTTGAAAGTAATTCCCGTTACCTAAACGGCCATAGTACCCACTTATTGGCTGAAGGTGCGCCTGTCCATCATTTGAGATTCTAATACTTTTAGCCAGGTCCGCCACAGTTCGTGCATAATCTAATTTATAATCAGTTGTTACCGCCACCCTATATTATAAACATGCTAATATGTAACTGAAGCTAAGACTCTAAGTGCAACAAAAGGGAATAGACCATTTCACAGTTCCTGAAAGGTAACCAAGCGTCCACATGAAACCGAGGCGAAAGTTGACCTCCCACAGTTAGATAAGTGGAAATAATAGACATACTAATAATTATTTACACTTCTCTAACTGTGCAAGGTCAACCTTCACCTCGGTTGCATGCAGAGGCTTGGTTACCTTACAGGAACTGTGAAATGGTCGATTAACTCCCCTTTTTCCTTTTTTCCTTTTTTGTTTATGACATTAACTTTTGTAATCCTCTGTCCTCACTAGACTAGATTTCACTAATTGCAGGCCAGAGGAATTTACGACTTCATTTAACTAATGCAAATGATGAAAAAGAGTTCTAAAGTTCTAACTGGGGAGCAAGTTTCCCTGAAATATTGACAGGTGTCTCTGCGGATAATATCGAGTGGCTCTGATTGGAAGCTGAGCGCATAACTTACCAGTCCCAGTTCACTAAGAGCAGCATCTTCGTTCGTCAGCTGACCACAAGCCTCGCTAAGGAAGAACGGCTGCCAATCGGAAATAAGGCATCCACGAACAAAGTCCATGACGTCACACAATTTGTCACGTGAGTGAAATGTACCTTGTATGCAAAAGACTGAGTCAACGACATTGCTTATACAAATTTCAAAATAATGGTCAAGGGCATGTTACGCTGTTATATCGGCAAAGGAATGCAAAAGGTGCTTTTTTCCTTATTCATGTTTCAGTCAAAGCTTTTCCCAGTTTAATTTAAAATATTTACGTGGAGAACAAAGAAATCAGAATCTTTTCTTGAATTACCATTATTTTGAATATTTTTATGTACAAGTGGTACTTGCTTTTTAACTACCTGTTTAGAAAAAAATGTTCCAATACTATTAAAACTCTTAGATAAATAAAAAAGTTATCGTTTCTCCAGTTAAAAGTTTTTAAAACAAATTTTTAAAATAGACATGGAGAAACAATAACTTTTTTATTTATATAAGAGTTTAAATTGTAATGCTAAAACCCAGTTGCAAAGAGAACATTTTTAGCAAAACTTGCAATGTTGTGAAACGCAATAATACCATGATCAGAACAATAAGCACATACAGTCATACCTTGCAGTAGTACTCCATCTGGAAAGCGGACTCGGATCAGGGTATATCTGTACTTCTTACTTGGTCTTTTGTCAGCCTCCCTCATGGCCTTTGTGCGCAACTGCGAGTTACGTTCTAACTCCTCTAACCTACATTGAATATTGCATGACAACATCAACACGGAACTACAACAACTTTAGTACTACTGTTACGACTACTGCTGCTACTGCAACTACTGCTTCTACTATTATTACTATTATTGCTACTGCTACTGCAACTACAACTACTACTACTACCACCACCATTATTACTACAGCTGCTACTACTGCTACTACTACTACTATAATGATGACTACTACCATTACCACAAGGTCTTCAATAATAATGCTATGTACAGTACATAAAACTACTGATCACGATAACAATAGTAATAACTATCATTTAAAAGAATGATTGAAACAATAAAAAGTAAACGAACAAAAAATTAAAGTATAATAAAACAATTACACAAACAACAACAACAACAAGCTTTATTACCAATTTGACAAAAAAGTTTTTACAATATAATAAATCAATACAAAAAAGG
>JAOCPT020344172.1:0-13413 GCA_026546935.2 Palythoa grandiflora | reverse complement strand
AATGCTCGAAACGTCAGCTTTTACAAATTCCCACGGCGATGATAATTAGTTTATCTACATTACTTGAAGTTTGTATCTACTCGCCAACGCATTGAATAGTTTTTTTAAAAACTATTTACTGAAAATCTTCCTTACCAACTAGGTAACCGAACCATGCTCGCAGTCAGGTGAGTGGTTACAATTTGTTGAGGATATGATGGAGAAGAAACCATTCGCTAAATTGCACAGTAGACATCCCATACCGATCATCAGTAGTATTGGTTTTTAGATATGCGTTGAGATGGCTGTTTAGACCTAGTTGATGGAATCTGCGAAATATAATATGAATGCTAAAAATGAATTATTGCAAGACGCTATTTGAAAAAAATATTGATTAAGAAATACACGGTTCCTGCTTTACCAAGAATGCCGGAGAAATAAGACGCAAGAGAGAACGAGAAGGAGGAAGGGAACGAGAGCTAGATTCGGAGAGGGAGCGCCAGAGAAAGAGAACGAAAACAAGAAAAGCAACAACCGCAAGAACGAGAAGGAGAAGGAGAAGATGAAGATAGAGAGCGAAAGAAAAAGAAGAGGGAGAGGAAGAAAGAGTATATAATATGCAGAAGTAAAACGAGAAGATGTATACAAATAGAGCGAGAACCAGAACTAGAGGAAGGAAAAGGGAACATGAGAAGGAAATCGAAAAGGAAGCGGAAATTTATATATACTGAATATTGTTCTTACTCCGATAACAAACCGCAAAGATAAGTGCACCGGAATTATAATTGTTTGCATTTGTTTCCTATTTCTTTAGAAACTCTAAACTTCCCCTTAGTAAGACGTAGAAACTAAAGAGCCAACAATATTCGCCATGTGAAAATATTAACAGCAACTCTCGATTCTAATCAATTCAACCATTCTTTTTTTTAAAATGAAAATTCTATATTCGTCATTTATACTCTCGCTATTCTATCTATTTCATGAATCTGTATTTTGATAAGTAATAAAGTCTTTTTTGTTTTCTCTCCTGTATCACTTCACTCAGAGTTACTTGTTTATCAAACACGTCTTCTCTTATTGGCTCTCTCTCTTTTTCAAATATAAAGCCGGTATTGTAAAATTCTTAATGACTTCAGTTAACACAACGTCAGGGATGGCTCCATGCCTTAATGGGATCGAGTTTACAGTCACAGTCGACATTTTAATGGCTTTTCAGCACATTTCGGATGATTTCTTCGTTAATTGTAGTTTGAAAGTTTGAAATCGTAAAGGAGAAGAAGAGGAAGAAGAAGAAGAAGAAGAAGAAGAAGGAGGAGGAGGAGGAGGAGGAAAGAAAAAGAAAGGGAATAAGGAGAAGGAGAAAGGGAGCTAGAGGGAGAAGGGAAAGCAGAAGGAGAAGGGAACAAGAGGGAGAAGAGAAAAGGGAAGGAGAAGGAGAAGGGAGGCAAAGAAAACAAGAACTAGAACGATAGCGAGACAAATAGAAAGATGGAGGAGGAGAAAGAGGACGAGAGCGAGAGCGAGAAGAAGGAGTATCTAACAGAAGGAGAGAGACAAAAACCAAAAAGGAGAAAGAAATAAGAGTGTTACTTAAGGCGAGCAGAAGTTCACGAACATGTTGAAATTTGAATTTTTAAACGGAAAATGGAGTTTTGAAGTTTTTAATGAAGTAATCAGTTTGATAGACAACCACCAAATCGTGGCTAACCAAAGTGGCACAGCGTTTTCTTGGTCAGGATCAAGGAACTACCTGGTGTTCAGTGTCCTTAAAGTAAACCGTTTCCTCTTCAAGTAAAATATCTCCCAACCTTTTCACTTTCCACCAAGTTCTTGACTGTATTTCCCCCTTTTAAGAACCTAAAAGAAGTTCTACTATAAATGTACAAAGTAATAGTAAGCCAGCAGCGGCCGAGAGAGTTCAACTTGAGTTTAGTAGTTGGATGATTATAGGAAAGCGGTCGAAACGAGACTTTAATGACTGCTACAGAAATAAAGCGTTAGGCAGGAAGGACATTTAAACATTTAAAGGATCACATATACAACCGAATAATGATACTGTTCTTCCCTCGACAATATTTATATATTCTCAGAACTAAGTTTATTTTTGAAGAACTCGGTCGCAAGCACTGTTTATTTTTCCTTTGAACTCACAAACCGTTCTTTTGTTTCCTTTCCAAACAGTCGGATACAGAAATTGGACGGATATCAAGGCCGTAAGCCAAAACCGACCGCGGGAGTTCACCGGAATAGTTATTGTTTTGAAAAGCTCTTAGTCTGTAAAAGGAAAAATCGGACTTCATTTTACGCCACACGGGGTAATTAGACAACGGTTCTTAAAAAGGGTGAGAATTGTTTTAAATTAATCAACAGCTCTCGGCGAACTGTGACGTTAACATCCAAACGAATTAACTCCTTAGCAACAGTTCACTAACAAACTGCGAATATATTTCCCAGCACTTTAATTTGAATAAAAGTAACAAATAAGCAATTTGTTCAATCTTCGTTTTGTATGTTGTTTATATCGTCTAAGCAGGTTGTTTTTGAAGCGCTTTCAATCCCGACAAGTATCTGTTTTTGGAAGAAAAACCTTATCATACACAACTCCGAGACCGGACTTTGAATTGGGGCGATATATAAAAAAATAGTAAAGGTTTTTGCTAGACCTTTTTAGCTTTCCTTTTTCTCAGAAAGATATAAACAAATTATATTGAGTTTACTCTGAAGCGTAGCACAAAAATCTTGACGTGCACATGAATTCCCAAACCACTGGGTTTTTTGATAATTTACCGGAAGAATGTAACTAAAATCTATATCAGTGTTAAATATGATAGTGTACAAAATTGGCAGAACATTCTAGGCAATTTACCATTTAACTAATAAATATAATAAATAGTGGTGAAAATCGCGACGCATTAATATCAAGGGAACCGCAAAACTTCTCGCTGAAAAATTGAATTCATTAACAGTGCTTGTGTTTTAAAGTACGTTGTACTTACAGTATATAATTTCTCAACATTTCTCAATTTCAAGCAATCACCCGCAAGTATTTTTTTTTTCAAATTTTGTTTAATGTTTAAGTTAATACAATAGAAATAACCTGATAGAAATATTCTCTCTTTTCGTAACTGCCCAAGTTAAGTATTATATATTTATCTCTTAAAACCTTTGAATAACCTTTCCACCATTTATTGACAACGAAATTCGGAAAAGTCATTCAAATATTTTTGCATTAGTGGCAAGTTACGAGAATAGCAATTTGATTAACTTATGATGTACAATTTCAGGGATGCATTTGCATTCTTTCAGTCTGCGCAGAACTAAGGCCAACTAAAAAAAATCAAGTTATTTTTCCACTGTTTGCGCAGTATTTACATGGGGTTTGAATAGCAATTCATTGAAGCGACAAATGACGGCAGGTTGTTACAGAATGTTGTCAAAGCACCGACTGTCAGCCTCGTGTTTGCCAGTTGTGGTTTATAGTTGAGTTATTTTAGGAAGGCACACGTCACAACTGTTATTGGGGCCGCATTGCCCTTGAGCAGCGCCGAACGTCTATTTATGGCAAACAGAGTAACGACACAAACATGTTTATTTTTAACACTTATTTTTGTTGTGACCGAAACAAAAGCGAATAAAACCGAAATGGGAACGGTCAACAACTACCAATTCAGTTACTGATGATATTTTCTGACAAGATTTATTTCCCACAGACTGATTAGAAATATCCAGTTTACAAACAAATTATGTAATTACGACTGGTTTCATCTTCCTGTTTTGGTCGTCTTCAATTTACTGATGTTTTCAGTGTCTAGGTCGTCTTCATAAACCATGCTTTATTAAGCAGCTTTGAAAAAATATACATGATATGAGACCTAATAAACAGAAATTCTCCATCCTCAACTTCTGTAATTTTGTTCCAGTATCTATGTGCATTGTTTTGACAATCGACTCGGAAGCTTACCTGCTATATCAGTCTTGTGGCAAGAAGATATTGCTTCACCTATTTATTTTGCTACTAAAACCAAGATTTATGAATAGAATTTTCTCCCTTTTTCCTACTACTTAGGTTCCTGTAAGAGAATCACTTTTTAATTTCCACTAAAAACAGAAAATTCAAAAAATATGTTAGCTCACAGAACTCATAGTTAAAGTGATGATATTCTTACATCACAGAAGGTTCTCGTGATGTAGTGAAGGCGTGACCAAACAGTGCAAGTTGTTTACATGGCTCGCCTGGTTACCCACGCTGTTATAAGCAGTGACGGACTTGGTTTGTCAGTTGTTTTCAACTAGTCTTAGAGTAAAAATGCAGTGTCCTAGAGATTGTCCATACTGGCGCGGCTCGGCCACCGTAATGCAACGCCCCGATATATTTACAAGTTCTAGTTCTGACAGAAAGAATTGCGAACGGTTAAGATTCTGTTTTCCCGATATTCAAGGTGACTGCAGCAGCTATCGCTCATACAGAGACGAAGCAAAAAGCGCCGAACCACGTGCAGTGCCTTTCCAAGTTCCAACCGCGCTTTGGCAGCATCTAAATCATAGGTATATGTATCAAAGTACCCGAAACTTAAACCCTGGATATGAACGGTTTCTTCCTCCTATCTATGTTGGAGGTCGCTTACGCGCATATGGAGACATCCACACATCGGCGTTTCCAGCAAGTTGTGCGGGAACGCTTTCCCCATTCTGGCGGGTACATGAGCAGCATGAGAGGTTATCGGGTCCCAGAAGATCCCTTGAGGATGAAAGATTTTCAGCCAATAGCCGAGAAGATAAATCAGCCTTTTGCGAAACAAGTTCAACCGTCAATGAAGAACAAAGTTTATGGAGAACAAAAGGGTATGCGAGTGTTTTAACAAGTGTTCAACCTGGCGTAAATGATTTAACTAAAGACAGATGCCTTCTAAAGTCTACGAGCTGTGAGGTTAGATCTGCATCAACTAAAAAATCATCAAATCACGAAAACGCATGGGGTGGTCCAACGTATACCGAGCTTATCACAGAGGCTATTTTGTCTACCCCAGAACATCGCATGACATTATCACAAATTTATGACTGGATTACAGAAAACGTTGAATATTTCAGGGAGCGAAAAAACTTCACCTCTGCCCGAGGATGGAAGGTAGGAAATTTTTGTGCGTTAAATGAGTATTAACTCAGTGTTAGCTTTGATTTTCGTGTAACTTAAGTGTTGTGTAGTACGCATACCCTCGAAACCCTTAGAATAATACAAGGCGTTGGTAACGGGGTAGCATGTTGAGAAACAATTTACATAGTAACGGGAACTAAACTCGGAAATATTGTATATTGTACCAGCAAAGAGGTGTGTCAGAAAATATTATACTCGCAGTTTCAAATTTGGTCATGAAAAGCTGGAATTCATTTCAGCTTAAAAGAAAACCTTAATCCGTGTTTCCTTAACAACAATTTAGTGTTGTCGCGATATGTGAATATTGGCGAACTTTCTTCTGGCGAGTTTCAACCTTTGACTTTGTGTTGTTCATTTGTTGCTAAACATAAAAGCGTTTGACAAAATTTGTTGTTCTCTATTTTTATCGATAATTTTAATGACTTTGATAAGCGCTTGCTTTATCTAAAACCCACACTTACAGTTATTCTATTAAGCAGGTCAATGAGCAAGTGATCTGTAAAGACTGGAACTATCTGTAGCTGACGATAAATTCATAAATTTATAAAATTTATATCATTATTCAACAGCCTGGAATTTCAAATTCATTATGAGTGAAATACATTGAAGTGAAATAACTTTGAGATTCCGGTCTTGCTGTATCGATTAGTTTGCGAATTTCAGATAAACATTCAAACCATAAACATTAAGTGAGTTCGCAGTTTATCAAATAAAGACAAAAATCATCAAATAAAAAAAGCTGTTAAAAATAATTAAAGGAAAACATGGCAATTTACTCGCAAGATGCAAAGTTGTACTGTATTTAGCGGTTTGTTTTTTTTATATTACAATACAGTGAAGGTTACACTTAATAGGAAGCCATTTTAAAAATCTACAGATTATTACAAGCGTCGTTTTTCTCTGCTGATTATTTGTGCTTGTTGATTCTGGAAGAACTTTTTGTTGACAGTTCTTTGCATGAATAATTTTAGGCCGTGTTTCTATATTTGGTGTCTGACAAAGACAGTTTTCTCATTCACTCAGTTACTTGGTTTTTCAAGCAAGAAATACAACAACTCAAAACTACGAGTGCAGTTATCCTACTTTAAACAAGCTGGCCTCTCCACAAATCATCAAAACCTCGCGTCAGTGCAAACTTTTTTTCAAAAGATATAGAGATAAAATCAAGGTTTCACATATATAATTATAATGCAAGATAATGTTTAGGTTACTGAATGAATGGAGTTGTGCACAAAAAGCTTACTGCTACACTCATTATTTTTTCCCCGTACGAAAGACAATGTTGCCAATGTTAATACTTTGCAAAACTCGCTGTATTTTAGTTTATCACAATTGGCGGTCATACTAGAAAAATTTTCTATACATTGTACTAAACTATATTCAAGTTTCTTATTAATTTATCCCCTGCATTGTGCTCGCACAATTCCCTTTAACGTTTAAACTTTGAATAGAATTACAAGTGAAATTAAATTTCTAATACTAAACTGCATTGTTACTTCTTGTAACTCGTAATCCATTAATTTTGCTTTTGTATTAAAAAGCGCTCTATAATCTGTTGAAAGTCACAATAATGAAGTTGATTTTCATGATCAGTGACAATACATATGAAGGAAGATTTTATCTGATATTGGACTAAATGTCATTTATCCCGGAGCGCTCAATTTTTAATCACAAGTCAGCTACAGCATATAAGAATAATAATTGATGCCAAGTAAACCCCAACCTTGTACAATAATTTTTGAGTAATTTAAATTTTAGAAAAAATGAAAAAGCTGCTGACAAGCTCAACTTCTGCAAATTCATCAAAGAAGAAACTCCAGACTCGAAACAAGGAACTGCGTGCAAACGTTAAGTTTATAGCAAGACATTGGACTTTAGAACCATAATTCATAACACATTTCATTCTCTCTTTCAAAGCTTCTAAACGTTGACCTTAACTGCTGAAAAATATCTCTTTTCTCGTAAAAGCAAAGTATGCACTTGCATTCTAGTTTTGGAAACTAAATTTAAAAACATATCCGACGTTCAACTATTCAATGCATACGAACCGTGAACTCAAAATAAGTAAAGTCAAAATTTATTTATAGTTCCCGTGCTTTACTAAACTTTTAAATCAAATGTTAAAGAAAGACAGAACGAATTTTTGGCTTCAGCATGATGTTCAACCTTTGATCTAAGAATTCAAAGAATTGAATTTGAATCCTGTATAGCAAAGCCTAAATTACATGTATTTCTTCCCATAACTTTCTTCAGTTCAAACGAATCGACACTCGCCCACGCAAAGAGGCTGCATTTTTTAAACAAAAATTCTAGATTTTAAAAAACTAAATTTGAATGACTCAAAATGTCCGTAATTGTTTAAGACCAATTCATAAAATTGTACATAGTGACTTTGCCATGTACTAAAGTACAGTAAAGTGTACTTGAAGATTTGTTATGTGTTATGTCTACTCGTCAATCAAATATTCACTTGATGCAATGAGCTTGCCAACCAAATATTTATGCAAGGGGTTTTAACAGACGACAAGATGTTTGAAATAATAAAATAATAAAAATTCGACACGAGATATTTTAAGATTCCCGTTGACATTGTTCTAAAGTTGAAAAAAGGAGAGCAATTTAATTTATATCTGATAAAGGAAAGCATTAATTTCCGGTATCTAGCCTGCGGTTGTGGTTTTGTATTTTGCAAGCGACAATCACCCAGAATCACATTTGCAAAACCAAGCAATAGAAAACAAGGTCTGCTGTAAAGTTGCGCAGTCGCACGTTTATAAATTATCTTCAACATAAACTGCTTCTTCCGGTAATTTATATATCTATGTTATCAACAAGCAAAAATTGTTTGTCAAACGATAAAAATGCTTAAGCAGAAGGTTGAATACTAAAAAAAATTTGCAAACTTAAGAAATTTAGATAAAATTTTAGCCGAAGCGTTCTAAATAGATATTACATAAGTGCTTCAATTTAGGTAAGACTTCGCATATTTCTCACGCCCGAAATTCAAAACCCTTGAAAAATCATCTAGAACTTTGTCTGCGTGGGCTGAAATTTTCGCTCTTCACTTTCATAACGTCGACGTCATGTTGATCAGAGAGTCTTCATAATGTGCTTTCACGTGTTCTCTGCCCCCACATCATGCATCATAGACGTTTAATTTTCCCCATAAAAAAACCGCATTACAGAACTTTCTGAAAACTTAGTCTAGCGGGTTCGGTATCTATTAGTGGATGCAGGAGATGCAGATCACAACAAGTGGCGCGAACAGTAAATTTTCCTAGCAAAACGTGTCGTCAAGGAATCACTTTCCTTTATATTCTTTAACAACATATTTTGTTTCAAGCACAAGAATATGAGCTGGTAAAAAGGAAAAATCTCAATTTTTTTTCGATTTGTTATCAACAATGTCCGCATTTTGTTAAAGAACGGTTTTCTCACAGTCCAGCTGTTGTTTGTTGCAAATTTGTGCGTGGGAGTTTCATACGCTTTTGTCTCGGTTTTGGAAAACAAGATTAGCTCTAGTAATTTTCAAAGCTAAGCTCAACAGCAAACTTGTAATTGTGTATTATGATAACCGGCCCTATAATATTTTAATGGGGACAAACATAGTTCCTCTGTATTAAAGCTTAAGAAACATAAATAGCTGTGTACCTTCTAACAAGTAGTCTTATTCTAAAATCATTTGTTGACTTTGTCGATGTGGCCATCGGCAATTGTCGATATTATAGCATTTCTCTGCTCCAGTAAACTATACCATCTTTGAAATATGTTTTTTACAGCTCTTATGCAGTCTGATTTTGGAATTAAAACTTCTTTTCTACGAGTCAGCAAGCAATTAAAGCGTTTTTGCATATGTGTGTGTCCGCACAAACACCTTTAAAATGTTTGGAATTCCTTTTTATATATCAGATTGTAGATATTCAAAAACTTTTCAAAATGTTTTTTATTTTATATTTTGTTTTCTTATAAGTTAATTAAAATACACAAACATACCATCAGGAGAGTTAAACTTAACAAGTAATACTAACTTTAGACACAGAAACAAAATAAAGATATAAATTAAATGAAATAAGTAAAAAATACCAGTATAATATAATTATCGGGGTAAAGTTGTCTAAATATGTGATTTAGAGTTATTTTGTAAATGTTTATCGGCTTAAATCAAGCAATTCTAAAATATATGGTCTTTCACCTTTCTCGCAGTCTTGTAATTTAAACTATTGCTCACTATAGTGGGCGGCAACTCCTAAAATATTCTACAAAAGTCTGGGGAACCAACTTTAGATTTACACACATTTTAGGTATTCTACTGGGCCCAGTTGATCGAAAGCTGATTCGTTCTAACCCAAAGTTAAACTATTTCTGATGATCCGTGTTCTTGTAGCTGAAACTATAGAGAGACTGATTTGATCTAAAAAATTAGTAAATAACAAACGTTTCCCGGCTTTATCATTTCGGAACATCAATTTATAAGAACCGTAAACCTTTAATTGGAAATTAAGAAATTGCTGCTTAAATTTTCCATTGGCTTAATTGACCCCGGGTTAAGTTAACGGTAACCAGCCCTTGAACAACTTGGCTCTGATAGTTAGTTGCTGTATGTTTTGGTGAAATTTACTTTAATTAATTCAATCCAATCTGAAATCGATGCCTATGCAATGAAAATAAATGCGATGCAATGCAGTGATGCAATGCAGTGATGCAATGCAATACACTTGCTCCTAAGCTGAGCTTACAACTGATATGATAAAGGCCTATAGGGTCAGTAGTTTTCAGGGTTTCAACATTTTAGAGATATTGAAAAATTCTCTCAGTTGAGAAAACTTAACACCACGAGTTTTATTTTCAATAAATATTTGTGGTTTCTTCAGTCTTTAGATAGAAGGTCGAGAGATTGATCCTACGGTTTAACGTTCTCATACGTATTTATCATAAACTTAACTGTCTTCCTTATATTTTACAGAACGCAATTCGTCACACTTTGTCCCTGAGGAAGCGATTTATGCGAGTAGCACGTACAACTGGAGCAGCGAGCTGGTACAATTCCTGGTGGATGATAAATGAGCAATACATGCGAGGTCGACAGGTCTCCAAGGAGAAGCGTCGCGAGGCCCACCCTAGTAATTCATCTTGTGGAACTCACGTCGGGGAAAGAGTGCTGTTACAGCCAGGAGAGCTCCAAATTACAGCAAAATGAAAGTTTACCGAAGAATTGGATTTGCTTGTTGCTCAAGAGAAATCTCTTTTGCCATGACGTTCGTTCTCGAAGTAATTTGTAGACCTTATTCATAAGTGGCGTGAATTTCATTATTCTCTTATCTCCATTCAATTTAGCCTTACTAGCCTCGTTCTTGAATTAAACTTTCAAAAACAATATGTTACCCAAAACGAGGCTGGTTGGGTAATTTGAATGTAAACAAGAAATCGCCGCCATTTGTGAATAATATCTATTTTACTTCAAAATTAACTTGACCAAATATGGAAATACTGTGCAATGAATATTTAGAAGAAAAGGTACAGATAGAATTAGATTGTAAATAGACCCCTTGGTGCTACTTAAGGAAAATGTAAATAAGTTTTACAAAAACCGTTGGTCCTGTCCGTCTGCAGTATTACTGAACATTGAGAGCCTGGTGCTGGTTACATTTTACCCGAAACACTTTGTGCCATGTCATTTATGTTTGTCGCGGGTGTCTTTCCCAGCAGAAAAGAAGATTTGTCAATAGAAAAAAGTTAAATTTATGTAAACAGTTTTTCACGACTGATTAAAAGCGCAATAAAGAATATTTTTTTTTAAACTGAGATGTAGCAGAAACAAAATTTTTGATTTTAGTTACTTAGTACATTCTTCTATTAAACAATTGTCTCTTTTAAAAAAGCTAAAAAAGTCTCAACATTTTAACAAACTGTTGAAACCCTTTAAAGTGGCAATTCATTTTGCTTGTCTTGAAAGGTAAATTTAATCAGTGCTTGTTGATCAGTGTCGGTTTCAGCAACATCAGAACTTGTCAAAATGAAATTTTATAAAGTTTGGTTAAATTTGATTCTTAATCACTCAGCAGAAAACCATTTCTCATAAACTAGCCACAAGATAACCACAAAAGCTTGTGTATCTTCCTTTTCCATAAACTGCATAAACACTGCTGGGTGGTAACTCGACCCATGTCATCTGCCCTTTATCAAGCTGCATTAACACAGTTAGGCTATGTGAGTCGTAACGGACTGCGCTGCTGTGCAGTTCGGCGTAATCTTTACCTTGCCTCTTAACAGACAAAAAGATCTGGTATTTATCCTTTTGTAAAGCATTGACAGTGAATTTGTAGACGCCTGTCTCTGGGGCAGTAAACTTTCCACTTTCACTGTCATATGCCTTTCCCAGATTGAGGTCAACGTGGTTAAACTTAACCAGGCGTTCCTCGTAGTTTGGTCCCAGATCACCGGCCGTCAAAGTTGCATGAAATGCAACGATTCTCTAGAGAAAGAGATATTAGGTAAGGTTAGATGGGTTTTAGAAAGTACTTTGTTTTGAAAAAAATAGTTATTGATATACTCAACTCAGAATGACCAACGGTTAAAATAAGAAGCTTTATCAGTTTATATTTTTTACGAAGCAAAAATATATATGAAAGAGTAAGAAGCAAGAAATTCGTATTGTGTTGAATGTTACATATATTGATTTTAAACCAAAGAACAATAAAGCTACATACACAAGATTAAATGAATGTTCTCATTTCTTATGAGCCAATATTTATCTTAAATGACATTTGCTTATTATATTAAAAATATTATACTTCGTTTATTAACTTAACAATCAGAGGGTCATGGATTGATACCCGTTTTGGACTCAGAAGTTTTTTCTTCTGAAAAAAAAAAAGAAGTTTGTGACCTTAAAAATGTCTCTTTAGTACTTATTAATGTATTTGTAACTGCAAAACAGCATGGTATGGGGGTCGGGTTTTAAGGAAATGGAAAACAGGGAGGAGGTGGTTGCGGATCTTCCTTTGTCAGACTCTCGAACCAGACACTCACTAATATGCGTTTGTATCTTCGCCTGTTTTGTGTGCGTACTTACTTGGAGAGTAGCTTGTTAAAATTCTACGTAAACTAAAAACTTACAATAGCAAGAACTCTTTTCTTAGTCTACGTAGTCTACTACGTTATCTTCGTGAAGTTTAAAACATACTATACCAAGGACCCTTTTTTTCAGTCTACGTAGTCTAGTACATAGTCTACGTGAAGTCACAATATATTACACCAAGGACCCTTTCCTTAGTCTACGTAGTCTAGTACGTAGTCTACGTGAAGTTACAACGTACTTCACCAAGGACCCTTTCCTTAGTCTACGTAGTCTAGTACGTAGTCTACGTGAAGTTACAACGTACTATACCAAGGACCCTTTCCTCAGTCTACCTAGTCTAGTATATAGTCTACGTGAAGTTACAACGTACTATACCAAGGACCCTTTCCTCAGTCTACCTAGTCTAGTACATAGTCTACGTGAAGTTACAACGTACTATACCAAGGACCCTTTCCTCAGTCTACGTAGTCTAGTACGTAGTCTACGTGAAGTTTAAAACATACCATACCAAGGACCCTTTCCTCAGTCTACGTAGTCTAGTACATAGTCTACGTGAAGTTACAATGTATTACACCAAGGACCCTTTCCTCAGCAAGTTTCTTGATTGAGGACACAACACAGTCACTGAGGCTCGAACTAAAGACCCTAGGGTTACAATTCGCACGCTCTAAAGTCACTATTCACACACACACACACACACACACACACACACACATTAACCGCTCGGCCAGCATTGAACTGCCGACTCCTGGAGTTCGTCGAGTGATTAATTAGTTCACAAAAAGGAGCCCATAAGTAGGACTAGGAGCCTCCAAATGGCCTCAATAAGTAAGGTAGCGTTTTTCCTGACCTGTCTATTTTTAGAAAAAAAACTCTTTTGAGTTTATCGCGCTAATTAAGAATGCAAGTGCACACCATTACAAATTCCAAAAATTCGGTAAACTTTAATTGTAAAGGCCTCTGGTTGGACACTCATTGTTATTAGATAGCTTTTGTAAAAACAACTCGACCTCCTAATTATGCACGCGCAATGGAAAAAAAGCAGTAAAATCCCGTCCCCAAGTCCCGTCGTGAACCTGGGACCTTGAGGTTGGAAGGCAGAGATCTTACCACTGCGCCAACCACGTCGCCGCTACCGAGACTCACCATGCCGGCAACTCATTGTTATTATGTAGACGTACAAAGGCTCTAGGGCAGAAGAACA